>JAABOM020058358.1:0-14010 GCA_011800125.2 Solanum clarkiae | reverse complement strand
CTGACGTCCCTTACGGGGGACCTGCATTTCATGCTGCAGGTACAGGTGCTAGTAGATCTCCCTAGTAGGAGTACAAGTTATTCAGCTGCTGTCATCAAGCTCCAGGTTTCTTCGGGTATTTGTATATGTCTAGAGCTTATGTTTACATTGTATAGTGGGTTGAGGCGGGGCCTGTCCCGACCCTTTTCGGATGTTTTTCTTTATTTAGAGGCTTTGTAGACTATATAAAGTAAAAGTGAAGTCATGTCTCGTACTTTAGACATCGTGGCCCCACGACCTAGTCATATGCATTTCCTTTTGGCTTATTATCACTGTTTATCTACTTTAAGAAGCCTAAAGGTTCTCCCAGGCCTTATCGGCAATGGGTGTCGGTCCGCCCTATGGGACTTTGGGGCGTGACAGTTTTCTTCTCTTTTTCAGCTGTGCCTCATTCTTTAACTCATTTTTGCTATTTTCTTCAATCCAAGGCAACTTTTCTTTTCTTTTCCGTCACCTGGCACATGAATTCCTCATTTCTTTCTTTCTTTCGCAACTAAAAACTCATTTTCATTACTTTATCACAATAAGGGCCACCTTCAATTTGGGATTTTAGCCTGAGATGAAGCACACAATATCTATTCCCCAAACCAGGGCCACTATTTGTAGCCATCGTCAGCTTAGTCTTTTATCCTAAATGAAGGTTCATATGTTCAACGATAGACTAGGGCCAATATCAAGATATTTAATAAAAAAAGGCTAGGCTAGTTAGTTGTCAAGAAAGAATAGGTACCTGAAAAGCTCAAATAATTGGAACAACGGATAAACTATCACATTTGATACATTATTTAGGCAAAAGTGGACTTTACTAACAGAACAATGGCCTAAGATCCTTTCCCAATCCAACAAAATTCCCAGTCCAATCTTAGAGTAATAGGGCAAGTTCTGAGTCCATACATAAAACATGAATGCTTCAAAGTAAGCTCACACACATGGAATCACATACGCAATCAAGTATAGACTTACTGGTTATGCTTCAAGCATCAGCTTGCCTTCTCATTATCAGAACAAATATTTCCAGATAATCACATGCATGATTGCACTAATAACCAATAATCTCAAAAATTTTGAGAGTACCGAATTTTTTAAAACTTTCAAAAAGCATTTAAAGACTATATATATGCCGAAAGATAAGAACTACTATATATTTATAAATTATCTACTCTACCTAAACATGCAGGTTCAATAGAAATTAAAACATCCATAAGGAAAAAGAAGCATGACAAGAAAACCTAGGGATCAAAATAAGGGAGGTTATGGACTTGAGGTTACTCAGACTTCACTGTAATCCATATCTTCCCATACCCCACCAAATTAAGATACTTTGTCCACAAAGTAGAATCATCGTGAAGAGAGACAATGGGCATACCTTAGGTTGCCTCCTAGGAAGCGCCTAGTATATTATCGCGGTGCGACAGGATATTTTTTTTTTGACTCATCCTTCTTCAATGTTCCACTCTTCCACTATCTTAATTTCTTCCATATTACCCATGTACAGTTTGACCCTCTAGCCATTGACCTTGAAGATTTTATCATCCCTGCTTTCTATCTAGATGTCTCCATGAATAAAAATGTGTACCACCCTAAAGTGCCCCATACACTTGGATCTGAGTTTCCCTGGAAAATGCTTTAATCTAGAGTTGTAAAGCAACACCATGTCTCCTGGAGCAAATAGACAGTTCTTAATTCTGCGATCATGCTAATTTTTCATTCTTTGCTTGTGCAAGCCAGAGCTCTCATATGCTCACGACCTAAACTCATCAAGTTCATTAACCTGCATTAGCCTAGATGTTGTTGCTTCATTCCAATCTAGATTTAGATTTTTCAGTGCCCATAGTGCTTTGTGCTCAAGTTCAACTAGCAGGTGACAAGCCTTCCCAAACACCAATTGATATGGAGACATTCCCATTTGTGTTTTGAAGGCTGTGCGGTAGGCCCACAAGGCATCATCCAACTTCCTCGAGTAATCAGTGCGATTCACATTCACAGTCTTGGACAAGATTTGCTTTATTTCTCTATTGGACACTTCCACTTATCCACTTGTTTTGGGATGGTAAGGGGTTGACACCCAATGCTTCACACCATACCTCTCAAGGAGATCTTTGAACAGTTGGTTGCAAAAGTGAGAACCCCCATCACTGATAATTGCTCGAGGTGTGCCGAACTTGGAGAAGATGTTTCTTCGGAGAAACTCGGTAACACTCTTTCCCTTAGTGTTTGGTAATGCTATGGCCTCTACCCATTTAGAGACATAATCAATAGCAACTAAGATATACTTATTTCCATGAGAGCTAACAAAGTGTCCCATGAAATCGATTCCCCAAATATCAAATAACTCGATCAACAAAATAGGATTAAGAGGGAGTTCTTGCCTTCGCAAGACTCCACCCTCTATTTGGCATCTATCACAAGACTTGACATAATCGTGAGCATCCTAATGTATAGATGGTCAATAATAGAGACATTGTAGTACCTTATAAGCAGTTCGAACTCCACTGTTGATGGCCATCTACCAATGATGAGTGGCACGGTTAAAGAATGCTCATCATTTCCACCTCTAGAACATATTTACGGATGATCCTGTCATCACAAATATGAAATAAATATGGCTCATCCCAAAAGAATTTCTTCACATCGTGTATCAACATGCGATGTTGATGGGTATTCAAGTCAGGAGGCACTATATCACTCACCAAATAGTTATAATAGTCTACAAACAAGGGTATAAGATGATGTGAGGCTGCTAAGACTCTTTCATCATGGAAGGAGTCATTGATATCAAGCCCATCATCAAATTTCACCATAGATTCATCTTCTAATTTTGAAAGATGGTCGGCTACCTGATTTTCTGAGTCCTTTTTATCAATCACATCAAAGCTGAATTCTTGCAAGAGGAGTACTCATCTGATCAGTCTTAGTTTGACATCCTTTTTTGCCATCAGATATTTGAGTGTTGCGTGGTCTGTGTGCACTATCACTTTAGCTCCCAATAGGTATGACTAAAATTTTTCAAAGGCAAAACCTAGGGCGAGCAATTCTTGCTCAGTGACTATTTAAATCTTCTGAGCCACTTTAAGTGCCTTGCTAGCATAATAGATAAGATGAAGAATCCTCTCCTTGCGTTTCCACAACACCATACCTAATGCAACCCCACTTGCATCACAAATTAGTTCAAAAGGTTTGTACCAATCTAGAGCCACAATAATAGGTGTCGAGGTCAACTTTCTCTTCAACTCTTTGAAGGCGTGCATGCATACATAATCGAATACAAATTTGGCATCTTTATCCAACAACTTGAAAAGGGGTTGTGAGATTTTAGAAATCCTTTATAAAGAGATGGTAGAACCCTGCATGGCCCAAGAAACTCTAGATACCTTTCACATAAATCGGTGGTACTAGTTTCTCGATAACCTCAATTTTTTGCTTTGTCAACCTCAATTCCCTTTCCTAAAATTATGTGACCAAGCACAATGCCTTCTTGGACCATAAACTCGCATTTCTCCTAATTAAACACCAGGTGACTCTCAACACATCTTTGCAATATGTTACACAAGTGCAACATGCACTCTTCAAAAGATTGACCGACCACACTAAAATCATCCATGAACACCTCAATAGTGCTTTCAAACATATTTGAGAAAATAGAAATCACATATCTTTGAAATGTTGTTGGAGCATTACATAACCCAAACGACATTCTCTTAAATGCAAAGGTACCATACGAGCATGTAAAAATTATCTTCTCTTGCTCTTCAGGTGCAATGACAATTTGATTATACTCGGAGTATCCATCAAGGAAACAGTACCAACCATTCTCTACAAGTCTGTCAAGCATTTGATCCATGAATGGCATGGGGAAATGATCTTTCTCTGTGGAAGCATCCAACTTTCTTTAGTCCATGCACACTCTCCATCCGGTAACTGGTCGCATGGGAATCAACTCATTTTTCTCATTTGGCACCACGGTGATACCCCCTTTCTTAGGGACACATTGCATACCGACTCAATGACTACGATAGGATAGATTACCCCTATATCTGACCACTTGATGATTTCTTTTTGAACTACTTCTTTCATTGGAGTATTTAACCATGTTTGATGTTCGATACTCGGTTTATAATCCTTGACTAGTTGAATCTTATGAGTCCATATTCCTAGAGGTATACCAATGACATATGCAATTGTCCACCCAATAGCCCTTTTGAATTTTTTGAGAACTGAGACGAGGCCCTCTGCTTGTACATCACTTAAATCAGCTGCAATTATTACTGGTAGTGTACTATTTTCTCCCAAGTATGAATATTGCAAATGTGCTGGTAATGCCTTCAACTCTAACTTAGGTGGGACTTCTACTGAAAGGCTTTGTAGGTGGAGTTTCCCTATTGCTCAAATCTAACTCCAACCAGACCTGTCGTCTACGACCGAATGACACTCTGAGAGCATTTATCGTCTCCTCATAATCAGGAATGCTTTCACAGGCAAAATTCATCAACACAGCTGCCAAAGGTTCGACTCCCAGTCTTAACTCAATCGGGACCTTCACTTCATCATCATCACCCATTTCAATCATTGAGACGACCTAAAACTCACAATTCATTCTATCTTACTAGCAAACTTGAAATACAATTGCATATTCACCAAATCTAAAAGTAAGAAACCCATTTTAGATATCAACCAACGCGTGACCTGTGGCTATGAAAGGCCTCCCCAGGGTGATAGGAATGCAAATCAACCTCACTGTCAAGTATAACAAAATTTATGGAAAATATAAATTTATCTACCTTTACCAACACATTATAACGTATCCCCACAGGCTTCTTGATTGTTCTGTCCGCCATTAAAAGCTGCATCTTTGTAAGGACAGGGGTGCCTGATCCGAGCCTTCATAAAATGGCAAGAGGCATCAAATTGATGTTGGCTTCCAAATCACATAGTGCTTTAGAAAATGCAAGTTCTTCGATAGTGCATGGTATGGTAAAGGCACCTGGGTCTTCACGTTTTTGCACCCGAGACTTTGTGGTGATAGCACTACAGTGTTGAAAATTTTGGGAGAGATCTTAGCTAAATTATTGCTTCTTCTTGACTAGTTCTTTCATCCATCTAGCATACCCAGGCATCCTCTCAAGAGCTTCAATCAAAGGAATATCCACTGACAATTTCTTAATCATTGCCAAAAAACTGCTGAAACTTACCTTTCTCTTTTCTCTTCCTAACCCTTTGGGTAAAAGGCGGAGGGGACCTTGGAAAGGTTTAATATTTCTTTGGTTGCTCCCTTGTGGTTTGGGCTTTCATCTCTTCACTGGCACTCTCCTTACAACTTTAATCCATAACATCTGGCATCGGTGGATCGATGGTGTTTTTACAACTTCGAGTCATGATCTCCATGCAATGCCCATCATTATTTGGATTTTGAACCTTATTACTTGGTAAGGTGCCCTTTTGGTATTGGTTCAATTGCGAAGAAACTTGCCCAAATTATTGCTCTAGTTGTTTAATCACCAGCAAGTGAGACTCTATCTTTTGATTAATACTTGAAATATTTGAATTCATTCCTTTCAAGGTCTCACCTTGGAGGTGAACTATTTTCAACAGTTTGTCAAACATCTCTCAAAGCATCGAAGTACTTAGCATGGCATCACAGTTGTGGGGTGGACATAAGGACCATTTTTATAGCCATCTCTTCTACCTAATTCGACCTCTAGTACGCTATCTCTCCCATAAAAACCACCTCGGTTGTCTCTATAAGCACCATCACGGTTGTAGTTCTGACCTTGATTATCGAAACCTTATATCCAATAGTCTGAGTTGGACCCTTGGGGGTTATTCCGGAACCCTGTTGCTTGGTTGCTCATGAAACATGCATCTTCATCAAAGAATGGATCTTCATACATAGGAGCCTTAGGAGTTTAGTGGGTTACCACTTGAACACTTATTTGTTTTTGCTTTAAAACCAAGTCCATACTTGTGTGAATTTGAGTAAGTCATTCCATGATCTCCTCGTTGACCTTTGCTTGCTCATTGCCGATGTTGACTACAAAAGAAGTCTTCATTGCACCTCACTCTCTTTGACCCCATGCTCTATTGGTTTTAACCATTTGCTCCATCCTTGTGGCTATCAATGCAGAAGGTTGGTCAAGAAACATGCCTCCCATGATTATATCGGCACAATATTGACTATTCTCGTCAAGCGCCCGATAGAAAATCTCAATCAAGGCATCATCAACAATCTTATGATCGGAGACAATCCTCAAGTATTTTGTGAATCTCTCCCATGTGGTACTAATAGAGTCACCCAACAATTGCTCAAAATTATTTATTCGATCTTTGAGCTTAAGCTTCTTTGATATTCGTAAATATCTCTCTACAAAACACTCTCTGAACCTCTGCCCAACTTGTTATTGTGCCTAGAGGAAGCTCAGACAACCACATAGCTACATCACTAGTTAGTGACAATGGAAATATCTGCGAACCAACTGTATCAAGAGAAAGATTTTGTGTCCCTATGACTCTCTCGTAGACGAAGACAAAATTATGGAGATGATGATGGGGATCCTTTGAAGGTAGCCCTATGAACAACCCACAATTTTGGAGTATTTGACGTAATCCACTTGACACCAAGCACTTGGCATCTACCAGTAATGAAGGAACCACTATAGGACCAGTAACAACCATAGACATAGGGTCCAAGCGATATTGGTTTTAACCATAAGCTTTCTCATTGAAATCCCTAAGTTGTGGCTTATCATCCCTCGGGGGAGGATTTTCATCTCTTCCCATATCATCATTCATATTCATTTCTTCCTCAAGCGCGATATCCTCATTCACATGAGTCATTCTCCTAAAGAGCCAATGGATCTCCAAATTGATCAGAGCTAGGAATTGCCTTACCTCCTTATGTTGGGAATACAATGAAATGACCCTAAAAAGTGCCCGAAAATGTGCCTCGGAAGTGCCCGGATTTGTAATTTTCATATATCTCAAAATTCATGCGCAATATTGAAAATCTAATTTTGTATTTTTGTTCAGGGGGTCATTTGAGTGGGAGATGGGTCTAACCCCGATTTAAGAACAACAATTAGCAATTTTGATATTTCCAAAATGCAATTTCTAGAGCGATTTGTGCGCCCCTGGCGCGACGCCACCAGGGCACGTAGATGAACAAACTTGAATTCCACGATAGGTCCACGACGCGGACCTGTGTAGTTTCTACCCAGTTATTTTTCTAGCGATCTAAAACTTTTGGATCTTGGACCTAAGTATACCCAAACGTCAATATACCAATACTTTGCCATTTTCTCTATCATATCATTCTAAAAAACTCAAACACTTAGCCAATATTTCATCTCTTAAATTCAAGTCTCAAAACTCTTTCTGGATCTTAATGATTTGTACTCAAACTTCAAGTCTCCATCTCCAATCTTCATCAAGTACATATCTAAAGCTAAGGTATGTGGATTTCTTTCATGGGTTCCTTTCAACCATGATGCCCAAACTTCCTTTCATTTTAAATTGCATGATTTAAAGTTGATTTATAAATGGTTCTTGCATATTATGAAGTTCACTGCATGCTATGATAAAATTTCATGAAATTGTGACTATTTTACAATGTTTTGACCTATGAATCTAAGGCCTAATGTGAGATTTGATGAAGGGTTTTGACGTATATTGCTTGAGGGTGTTACCAAGTATCGACTGAATGTTTTACATGAAATTTACTAGAATAATTTCACTCTTGAATTGCATGATTTTACACTAGCACTACAAACCCTCTAAGTGTTTGATAAAATGTCCGATTATGGGCTCTTGAGGAATTGAGGGTCCATGCATGTCTTATGAGTCGAATGATGTAATGATAATTATATGATGATGAAATGATGATGGAATGATAATGAAATGATGATCAAATTATTGTATTTATGTAATGTTAAGATGATAAGATAAGGTATGCATATGATGTATGATGATGAGAGTAATGTATGTATATGATATTTCTTCCATAGTGTTGGAATGTGACCATATCCTACTCGGGGGTTGCATGCCAGTTAACTGTTTCAAGGGGTTCATACCTTGATAACCTATCAGGGAGTTTATACTCTAGTCACCACGGGTGGTACAGTACGACTATCCGTCAACCTTGTTTGGGGTTATGCTCATCAACCTATCGAGGAGTTTGTACTCTGATCACCATGGGTAGAAGGGTGTGACTATCCATCATCCATGTTGGGGGTTTATACCCATCAAATTTGTTGGGGGGTTTATACTCCATCAACCATGTTGGGGTTTGTACCCATCAACCCGTTGGGGATTTTGTACCTCAAAAAACCTCCTGAAGTAGTTTGTACCTCATGCGCCTCTCCAAGCGAGTGACAGGCCTTGCATGGCACTATGAAAGGAGTCAACTATGTAGTGCTTTGGAAAGAGTTCAAAGTGGTTTTGCTTCATCTTTTCATCCCTTTTCACCTTAGGGAAGCTAAATTGATGGAATTTATGAATTTCATACAAGGGTCAATAAGTGTGAGTGAATATACCCTCAAGTAAAACCAACTTTCAAAGTTTGCTCCTTACATGATTACTGACCCAAGGTCTAGTATGAACAAGTTCGTGATAGGTGTGTTCGACTTAGTGATTGAAGAACGCTAGTCCATTATGTTGATTGGTGACATGGTCTTGTCCCTTTTGATGACCTATTCCAAACAAATGGAAAAGGAGAAATTAAGGAAGAGAAGGGGTCATGAGGCCAAGAGGGCCTATTTTGAGGGTAAGTTCCAAAGGGGTGGCCGGTTCTATAAAGGCCAAGGGTCTTCTCATGCATTTCAAAAGAGGGTTGCTAATGACTTTCCAAGGGACCAAGGTGTTGGTGTTATGGTTCCTAATGACGTGTGTCCTAAGTATGGTAAGGGTCATAAGGGCCCACGCTTGAGAGATACTAATACATGCTTTGGTTGGGGGGAAGTGAGTCACAAAAAGGTGGATTGCCCTTGAAATCGCAACAAAGGCTAATGCGATTCCTTTAGGGAGATGTGGCCGACAAGATGGTTCCTAAAGGGATAATTGGTTTTATGCTTTACTTGGGAGACAAAGAATTGATGAAGTCCCCGATATTGTTATCAATATGTTGAAAATCTTTGACTTTGATGTGTATGCAATGATTGTTCCAGGTGCCACTCTTTCTTTTATTACCCCCTTTGTTTCACAAAAGTTCCATGTTGAGCCCGAATTATTTCATGAGTCATATGAGGTGCATACTCCTATTGGTGCATCTATTGTTTCTAGAAAAGTTTATAGATGTTGTCCTCTTTGCATCTTTCATAAAATAATACAATGTGATCTTATTGAATTGGACATAGTTGATTTTGACGTTATTCTTGGGATGGATTAGTTGTATGCATACTATGCTTCTATTGATTAATTAACACTTCAAGAATAGGTTTATCCCTTACATTAAAGCCCGTAAGTTGATCTCTAAGGGGTGTCTTTATCATCTTGTGAGGTTTAGGGATGTGGAGTCCAAGGTCCTTCCCATAGAGTCGGTTCAAGTTGTAAATGAGTTTCTTGATGTCTTTCCAAATGACCTTCCTAGTGTTCCTCCCGAAAGGGAAATAGACTTTGGCATAGATCTCCTTCCCGATACTCAACCCATTTCTATTCCCCCTTACTATATGGCCCCGGCGGAATTAAAGGAGTTAAAGGAACAGTTGAGGGATTTGTTGGAGAAGGGTTTTATTAGGCCTATCCAATCCCTTTGGGGTGTACCGGTGTTGTTTGTGAAGAAGAAGGATAGGTCTCTTAGAATGTGTATTGACTACCGGCAACTCAATAGGGTCACCATCAAGAATAGATATCCTCTTCTAAGGATTGATGATTTGTTTGACCAATTATAAGGGGCTAGCCACTTCTCTAAGATTGACCATCCATCGGGCTATCATTAAGTGAAGGTGTGGGAGTGTGATATCCCCAAGACGACCTTCTGAACAAGATATAGGCATTATGAATTTTTGATTATGTATTTAGGTTGACTAATGCACTGACTATCTTCATGAATCTTACGAATAAGGTTTTCAAACTCTACCTTATTTCCTTTGTTGTGGTCCTCATTAATGATATTTTGATCTATTCTTGTGGTGAGGAGGAGTATAAGGCTCATTTGATGGTTGTATTGCAAAGATAGAGGGAGGATAAATTGCATGCGAAATATGAAAAGTGTGAATTTTTTTTGAAGGAGATTTTTTTCCTACGGCATGTCGTGTCAGGGAATGGTATAAAGGTATATCCTAAAAAGATCGATGTGATTAGAAATAGTCCTAGACCATTGACCCTATCGGACATTAGAAGTTTCTTAGGTTTAGCGGGATACTATCGCAGGTTTATGAAGTTCTCTTTTATTGGTTCTCCTATGACAAAATTGACTCAAAAGAAGGCTAAACTTGTGTGGACTAATGAATGTGAGAGGAGCTTGCAAACCAAGATAAGCTTGTGTCCACTCCTATATTGTCACTACCAGATGAGCTTGAGGGATTTGTTATGTATTGTGATGCTTCTAGAATTGGTTTGGGTTGTGTGCTAATGCAAAATGGTAAGGTGATAGCTTATGCTTCAAGGCAACTCAAAGTGCGTTAAAAGAATAATTCTACTCATGATCTTGAATTAGCCGCCATGGTATTTGCTTTAAAGATTTTGTGTCATTATTTGTATGGGGTGCATGTTGATGTGTTCCCCAATCATAAGAACCTCCAATATGTTTTCACTCAAAAAGATCTCAACTTGAGGCAAACGAGGTGGCTAGCACTTCTTAAAGATTATGATATGAGTGTGCATTATCATCCCGATAAAGCAAATGTGGTGGCCGATGCCTTGAGTAGGGTGTCCATGGGTAGATTAGCTCATGTTGATGGTGGTGATAAGGAGATGGCTAGGGAGATGCATCGACTGGCAAGATTGGGGTTAGGTTGGAAGAGGTTGGTAATGGTGTTGTTGTTGTTAATGATTCTAAGTCTTCATTGGTTGACAAGGTGATAGAAAAACCAGATCTTGATTCCTCTTTGTTAGAATTGAAGGCGTTGGTAAGAGAGGACAAGGTGGAGGTTTTCTACCAATGGAGAGATAGTGCCCTTTGGTACCAAGGTTTGTTGTGTGTGCCTTATGTTGATGGATTGAGGAAGAAAATCTTGATGAGGCCGATAACTCTTCTTATTCCATCCACCCCAGTTCCACCAAAATGTATAGAGATCTGAGGGGTGTGTACTGGTGGAGAGGCATGAAGAGAGACATTACCAAATTCCTTACTAGATATCATAGTTATCAACAAGTCAAAGCCGAACACCAAAGGCCAGGTGTCCTAACCCAAGACATTGAGGTTCCTACTTTGAAGTGGGAAGACATAAATATGGATTTTGTTATTGGGTTGCCTAAGACTAGAAAGGGTTTTGATTCCATTTGGGTTGTGGTTGATAGGATGACAAAATCGGCTCATTTTCTACCGATTAAGACCACATATAGGGCTGAAAATTATGCAAGGTTGTACATTCATCACTTGGTAAGGTTGCATGGTATTCCTTTGTCCATCATATCGGATCATTGTGCTAAATTTACTTCACTCTTTTGGAGGTCTTTTCAAAGGGGTCTTGGCACAAGAAATACACTTAGTACGACCTTCCACCCTCAAACAGATGGCCAAGCCGAAAGAACTATCCAAACACTTAAGGAAATGCTTAGCGCTTGTGTATTAGAACTCAAGGGTATTTGGGATAATCACCTTCCATTGATTGAATTTAACTACAATAATAGCTATCATTATATCATCGGTATGGCTCATTTTGAGGTTCTCTATAGGAGACGTTGTAGATCACCGATTGGTTGGTTTGAGGTTAGTGAGGTAACTTTGTTGGGACCAGATCTGGTTATGGAGACTTTTGAAAAGGTTAGGATGATTAGAGAAAGGTTGAACACGGCCCAAAGTCGCCAAAAGTCCTATGCCGATGTGAGGAGAAGAGATCTTGGATTTCGAGTTAGTGATTGGGTTTATTTGAAGGTGTTAACAATGAAGGGTGAGGTTCATTTTGGTAAGAAGGTAAAGTTGAGCCTAAGATATGTGGGTCCCTATAGGGTGAAAATAAGGGTTGGCAAGGTAGAGTATGAGTTTGGAATTGCCTAGCAAGATGGATTTGGTTCATCCGGTCTTTCATGTATCCATGTTGAGGAAATATGTGGGAGATCCTAATTCCATTGTGACTCTTGATGTTGTGGGTATTGTTGAAGACAATTTGACATATGAAGAGGTTCCGATTTAGATGTTGGATAGGTAAGTGAAGAGGTTGAGAAACAAAGAGGTGACTTCCGTTAAGGTCCTTTGGAGGAATCAACAAGTTGAGAGTGCTACTTGGGAGGCCGAAGAGGACATGGAAAAGCAATATCCTTACCTTTTCCACTCCACTCAAGCCTAAGGTATAAATCTAAGTCCTTTATCTGATCTTAAGTCTTATGTTCAGCCCTCATGTCATTACATATGCTCATGTTTAAATTGACAGGTTCATGATGATTTTACACTTATGATGAGATTCTTAAAATAATGTTTAAGTGCATTGTTGCATCTCTATGTGGGTTGAAATTTTCATGTTTATATCTCTCATATACGTTTCTTTGAAGTTCGGGGATGAATTTTCCCAGGGAAGAGATATTGAAAAGACCCCAAAAAGTGCCCAAAAATGTGCCTTGAAAGTACCCGGAATCGTAATTTTTATCTGTCTCTAAATTCATGCGCAATATCGAAAATCCAACTTCATATGTCTTTTCAGGGGATCATTTTGAGTGGGGAATGAGTCTAATCCCGATTTAACAGAAAACGATTAGCATTTTCAATTTTTCAAAAATGCAATTTCCATAGAGGTTTGTGCGCCCCTGGCGCGATGCGGCCAGGGCATGCAGATGAACAAACTTGAATTATGTGATGGGTCCACGACGTGGACCTGTTTATTTTCTCCCCAGTTATTTTTCTTGCAGTCCAAGATTTTTGGGTCTTGGGCCTAAGTGTCCCCAAACATGAATATACCTATACTTAGCCATTTTTTACTTTCATATCATTCTAAACATTTCTCAATACTCACTCAAACACTAAGACAATAATTCATCTCCTAAATTCAAGTCTCAATAGGGTGATAGGCCTTGGATTGTACCTCATGCGCCTCTCCAATAGGGTGATAGGCCTTGGATTGTACTAAGAATGGTCACTCCGTACACATGTGTTATGTTTTATGAAAGTATGATTTAATTCAAGCATTTTCCATTCATGTTATACTGCCATATGCTCATCTATTGTCTAATCAAGTATTTCGATTATGATGCCTATTTTTTATTACATTGCATCCTACATACTTAGTAAATTCAAATGTATTAATATATACTCTATGCCCTACATAATGTCACCATGTAGGAATCAGAGCCCCACTTGAGTATCCTCCTCCACGTGGCTAGTACGACTTCGCTCAAGCTTGTTGGTGAGTCCTCCATTCCGGGGAGTACTTATGATGTCTTGCTATGTATTGAGACTTTCTCTCTTTGACTTATGTATTGACTATGAGGGCGATCCCATTTGCTTTGTCTTGGCCCCCGCTCTTATCTTTATGTAGTAGAGGTGTTGTTGGACATGTTATATATCTATGCTATGAGCCTTGACTCTTGTTGTTTATAATATGGAGGTTTCCCCTTAGTCCCTTTACCCTTAATTCTAATCTTTTATTGATATTTTATTGCTTTCGCGACCAAGGATGTGTAAGGATATGTTAAGAAGCTTAGTTGGGGTCCCTTCGGGTTGCCATGCATCCTGTCACGTCTAGGCCCTAGGCTTGGGTCGTGACATACAACCTAGTACACCCTGCAAATGAAATCAAACAACAAAAATAAAAATAAAAGTAAAATATAAGAGAATCTAGAAATTAATACTTGAACTAACTAATAGTGAAATCAAGTCAAGAACCTAGC
>JAABOM020058357.1:0-14012 GCA_011800125.2 Solanum clarkiae | reverse complement strand
CTCTTTTGTCTCTTGATTATGATGTTATGTGATGATGTTCACGCTCCAATAAGAAAGTGGTTGCTGTCAGCAATTAACCTAACCAAAGTTTAGGATCGAATCCATAGGGAATACAAGGTTCGACTATGCGAATTCACTATTAATCATTTCAAGTATCTATAACTAAAAGGGATTGTAATTCAAGAACAAAATAAAATAAACACTATATTACATTGAGGGAAAACACTCAATTTTAGGGACAACTTGGGAATTATGTTCCCCATGGTTCATTGACTCGATTAGCCTAGAAACCATAACAACAATTGGAGATACGCATGCAGGAAGATAACTTAGGTTCATCCTTCCCTCTTGTAAAGGTGAAGGTCAAATTTCTCCATGGCGCTTGGTCGACAACCATGGCGTGCCAACTAAATGTTACCTACTGTTCCAGTCAACCTCTCCTTGGTTTGGTTTGGTTGATTAGACGAGAACTCGTCAATCAAATCCTGTCATTTATTTCTTATTTCCCATTCGTCACTACCTTGGTCGGGATCGTGATAGTAGGCGGGGTTTGGTGTTGGCCACCACCAAACAACAATCATAATAAAGGTTATCTCAAGTCAAACACCCATGGTTCCAATAACCCCAAGTTGTGGGTGCTTAGCTACTCATGGCTAAGGTAAAACCAACAAAAATGCAAATAATAGACATGATTGAGAATTTTACCCAAAGCAATGGAGATTGAAGACACCATCAATGGTAAACCAAAAGTTTGACAGATTGATGATAAGTACAAAGAAAGATTTGCAATCCCCAAAATTGGGTTCTCCAAGAGAAAATGACAAACTAAGCTTAAACCCTAAAAGTTGCCTTGAGAATATATTCAAAGATGATGATTTCTTATCAATTTCGAATCTCCCTAAATAAAACCTAACTTAAAGTATTTGTAGTGTTTACTAAATGACCCTAAAAGATACACAGAAATGACAACTGGCAGCTAGTACGCCTCACAAGTATGACTCGTAGGGTGACCTATAAGTCGTAATTGGGGTCTCATATCAGGTTCTTGGCATCTTGGACTCAAATGGTATGACCCACTGGTACGATTCGTAGGTTAGGCTACGATTCGTAGGTTCCTCTCATAGTCTAGGCCTTCGGTTGTTGATCCAAAGTTTGGGCTCTCTGATTCCTGCTATGAGTACACCTATACGAGTCGTAGCAAGACTTACGACTCGTAGGATGACCTCGTAGAGTTGACCTCCACTTAGCAGATTTCTGATTTTTTGGTCTCTGTTTCTTGCTACAATAGCACCCTACGACTCCTAGTTTGGGATACGATTCCTAGGTGAACTCGTATGTCCTATAATTCAGCAAAATCTGCAATTTTTTTCTGCAAGAGCAATAGAAAAACACATAAAAATCATAAAAAGTTGCATTAAGGACTCATAAAATCCCTTGTTTTAGGCATCAAATTTGCTATATTTTGACAGAACATCAACAACCTCAACTTAGAATTGCTTCTTGTCCTCAAGTGACGACTCAATCTACATAGACAATGAGAAATACATAGAACCTATACCAATGGCATATACATCTTTCACTCTAATCCAGGTACCCAACTATCATTTTCAAAACCAGATTGTAAAGCTACTAAGCTCAACTAAAACTTGATAATGAATTTGGCAACCCAACTATGATAAGCTAAGGAGCATCAACTATCCACAATCCCTGGTGTATCCATATGCTAATCAAGTAGTGCAAATGCCCTCATAGAAAAGAAGTTCCTCTTACTCACTCAAGAAGCAGTTAGAATTCAGGGACTGAGGAAGCATTTTCACTCTCACAATTGAAATTCATGCACAATTACTAACACCATAGACTTACCTCTATACTCATCTTCTAGCTATGTGACAAAGTGGATTTGGATCACTTTAGGACTTAAGGGCTTGTAACACAGGTTCAGGGGGCTTTGGTATGGCATTTTAGGCAAGTAGTGACTAAAAGCTATCCTTGAACCCTGTTTACCAACACTTTTTCTTTCATAATCCAATCCATTTCATTAAATCTACCTTTATTCTCCTGTTTCAAACTTTTCTCGAGTGCTTTCTTTCTATTTCCAGCTATCCCTTATTTTTGAACTCAATTCTTGCTATTTTTCTCAACTCAAGGCACTTTTCTTTTCTTTTTCTTCACTCAGCTCATGATTTTTCATGTCTTTCTTTATTTTCCAACTAAGCACCTTATTGTTATTACTTTACCACAATAAGGGCCATCCTCAACTTAGGATTTTAGCCTGAGGTGAAGTACACAATATCTCTTCCCAAACTAGGCCCACAATTTGTAGCTATCCTCAGCTTAGGCTTTTAGCCTCAATCAAGGTTCACATGTTCAAGGATAGACAAGGGTCAATATCAAGGTATTTCATCACACCAGGTTAAGCTAGTAAGGTGTCAAGAAAAAATGAGTACATGAAAAGCTCAAATATTTGGAACAAAGGATTCACTCACTCATTTGGTAGGTCATTTAGGCTAAAAGTAGGTTCACTAAAGGAACAAAGGCCTTAGATCCTTTCCAAATTAACCACATCACCAAACCAATCGTAGAATCCAAACGAATCCTAGAGTACTAAGACAAGTTCTGAGTCCATACAAGATGCATGAATGCAACAAGATAAGCTCACAACGCACATGACATTGCAACCACAATCAATTATAGACTCACAAGTCATACTTCAAGCCTCAAATTACCTCTGCACTATCAGAACAAACATCACTAGATCATCAAAATGCATGAATGCATCAATAATCACAATCTCAAAAATTTTAAGGGTACCTAATTTTTCCAATCATTTAAAAAGCATTTAAAGACTATGTATATGCCAATGAATAATCACTACTATGAATTTACACGTTATCTACACTACCTAAATATCCCGGTTTAACAAAAAATTAAACATCCATAAGGAAAAAGAATCACGGCAAGAAAACCTTGGGATCACAAATAGGGGAAGTTATGGACTCGAGGCTACTCAGACTTCACCTTAATCCATAATTTCTCACATTCCACCAAAATAGAATACTTTGTCCTCAAAGTCAAGACAAATAGAAGAGGTACAAGGGGCATACCTTAGGTTGACTCCCAAGAAGTGCCTGAGTTATTGTCGCGGCACGAAAGAAAGCTTTTTTGCTCATGCCTCTTCAAGGTCCCAGCCTTCCACTATCTTGATTTCTTCCATGTCACCCATGTACAATTTTCCCTTTGGCCATTGACCTTGAAAATTTTGCTATCCCTGCTTTCTAACTTGATGGCTCCATAACTAAAAATGCGTACCACCCTAAAAGGTCCCATCCACTTGGATCTGAGTTTCCCGGGAAACCACTTCAACCTAGAGTTATAAAGCAACACCATGTCTCATGCTGAACTTTCATCCTTTGCTTGTACAATGCAGAGCTCTCACATGCTCGTAGCCTAAACTCATCGAGTTCATTTACTTACATCAATCTAGATGTTGTTGCTTCGTTCAGTCCATATTCAACTTAATTAGTACCTATAGTGCCTTGTGCTCAAGTTCAACTAGCAGGTGACAAGCTATCCCAAACACCAATTGATAAGGGAACATTCTGATTGGGGTTTTGAAAGCTATGCGGTAGGCCCATAAAGCATCATCCAACTTTCTTGACTAGTCATTGCGATTTACATCCACCATTTTGGATAGGATTTTGCTTGATTTCACTATTTGATACTTCTACTTGCGCAATTGTTTGGGGATGCTACAGGGTTGCCACTCGGTGCTTTACACCATATGTTTCAAGGAGAGCTTTGAACAGTAGGTTGCAAAAATGAGAACATCTATCACTAATAATTGCTCGAGGTGTACCAAACCTAGAGAAAATGTTTCCTCAGAGAAACTTGGCAACACTATTACCTTAATTGTTCTATAGAGCTATGACCTCTACCCATTTAGAGACATAATCAACTGCAACCAAAATGTACTTATTACCATGAGAGATTATAAAGGGTCCCATAAAGTCAATGTCCCAAACATCGAATAGTTCTATCACCATAATAGGATTTAGAGGAAGTTTATTCCTTTGCGAGATCCCACCCTCTCTTTGACATTGATCATACGACTTGACATAATCATGGCGTCTTGATTTATAGACAGCGAATAGTAGCCACACTGTAATACCTTGTAAGCAGTTTGAGCTCCACTGTGATTACCACTCACCAATGAAGAGTGGCATGCTTCAAGAATACTCATCATTTCAACTTTTGGAACACATCTACGAATGATCCCATCAACACAAATGCGAAATAAATATGGCTCATCCCAAAAGAACTTCTTTACATCATGCATAAACTTTTGATGTTGATTAGTGTGTAGATCAGGAGTCACTATGTCACTCACGAAGTAGTTGCCATAGTCAACAAACTAGGGTATAAGGTCATGTGAGGACGCAAAACTATCTTATTAGGGAATGAATCATTGATATCAAGTCCATCATCAAACTTTACCATGGCTTCATCTTCCAATCTAGAAAAGTGATCAACTACCTGATTTTCTGACCCTTTTCTCTCAATAACATCAAAATTGAATTATTGCAAGAGGAGTGCCCATCTGATTAGTTTTTGTTTTGAATCCTTTTTAGTCATCAGATATTTGAGTGTTGCATGGTTGTTGTGCATGATCACCTTAGCTCCCAACAAGTAAGAATGGGATGTTTCAAAGGCAAAGACTAAGGCAAGCAAATTCTTGTTCAGTCACTGTATAATTTTTCAGGGCCACATTTAGTGCTTTGCTAGCATAGTAGATCAGATATAGAATTCTCTCCCTTCCCTGCTCCAAAACCACACCTGGTGCAACCTCACTTGTGTCACACATTAGCTCAAATGGTTGTGACCAATTTGGAGCCATAATAATAGCTGTCAAAGTCAGCTTCTTTTCAATTCTTCTAACGCTTGCATGCATGCATCATCAAATACAAACTTGGCACCTTTCTCCAACAATTTGCATAAGGGTTGTGAGATCTTGGAGAAGTCCTTTATGAAACGATGGTAGAATCATGCGTGGCCAAGAAAGCTCCTGATACCTTTCACCAAAATCGGTAGTGGTAATTTTTCGATAACCTCAATTTTTGCTTTATCCACCTTGATTTCCTTGCTTGAAATTCTATGACCAAGCACTATGCCTTTTTGACCATAAAATAACATTTCTCCCAGTTCAGCACCAAATGGCTCTCAACACACCTCTTCAACACATCACGCATATATAACAAGCATTCTTCAAAAGATTGGCCAACAACACTAAAATCATCCATGAACACCTCAATAGTGCTTTCAAACATGTCCAAGAAAATAGACATCATGCATCTTTGAAATGTCGTTGGAGCATTACATAATCCAAATAGTATTCTCATAAAAGCAAAGGTACCATATGGGCATGTGAAAATTGTCTTCTCTTGATCCTCAGGCACGATAATGATTTGATTATACACGGAATATCCATCAAGGAAGCAATACCATCACTTTTCTGCCATATTGTCAAGTATTTGATCCACGAAGGGAATACGGAAATGATCTTTCTCAGTAGAAGCATTGAATTTTCTGTAATCCATACATACTCTCTATCCAGTAACCCGTCTCATAGGAATCAACTTATGCTTTAAATTAGGCACCATTGTGGTACCTTCCTTTTTTGGAACACATTGCACTGGACTAACCCATTCACTATCGATAATTGGGTAGATTACTCCTGCATCTAACCACTTGATGATTTCTTTCCACAACATATCTTGCATTGGAGGGTTCAACCGTCTTTGATGCTCAATGCTAGGCTTCTAATCCTTTACCAGTTGAATCTTATGAGTACATTTTCCAGGAGGTATGCCAATAATGTTTTACATTTGTCCACCCGATGGCCTTTTTGAATTTCTTGAAAATGAAGACGAGGGCCTCTGTTTGGGCTTTGTTTAAATTAGCTGCAATTATGACAGGCATTGTGCTATTCTCTCTGAAGTATGCATATTTCAGATGTGATGGTAGTACCTTTAATAATAACTCTGATAGGACTTTTATAGAAGGCTTTGTCGGTGGCATTTCCCTGTTGCACAAGTCTAACTCTAACGTGGCTTGTTGCCTAGGCCCAAATGACACCCCAAGTGCATTCACCATTTCTTCATAATCAAGAATGCTGTCACCATCAGAATTTATCAGCACAACTACCAAAGGTTTAACTCCCAGACTCAACTCGACCAGGATTTCCACTTTATCATCCTCACTCATTTCAATCATTAAGACAACCTGAAACTCACAAATCCTTCTCTCTGGTTGGCCCACTTGAAACACAACTGCCTCTTCACCAAACTTGAAGGTAAGCAGACTCTTCTCCATATAAACCAATGCCCTACCCACGGCTAAGAAGGGTCTTCCAAGATGATAAGAACTTCAAGATCAACCTCACAGTCAAGTATAACAAAGTCTGTGAGAAATACAAGTTTATCTACCTTGACCTACACATCATAAAGTATCCCTCAGGCTTCTTGACTGTTCTATCTACCATTAACAACTGCAACTTTGTAGGAACAAGGTTTCCCAAACCATGCTTTCTGAATATGGTAAGGCTCCCAAGTCATATAGTGCTCTAGCAAATGCAAGTTCCCCAATTGTGCATGGTATAGTGAATGCACCTAGATCTTCACACTTCTACACCAAAGACTTCGTGGTGATGACACTGTAATATTGAAAATTTTGGGAAAGGTCTTGGCTAACTTTGTGCTTCTTCTTGGCCAGATCTTTCATCCATTTCATATATGCCAGCATCCTCTCAAGAGCCTCAACTAAAGGGAAGTCTACTGACAATTTTTTAAGCATCGCTAAGAACTGTTCAAACTTGCCTTCCTCTTTTCTCTTCCCAAGCCTTTGGGGAAAAGGTGGGGGGGCTTGGAAAGGTTTTATATTTCTTTGGTTGCTCGTCTGTGTTCGGTATCTCAGTATCTTTGTTTACCCTCTTTCTGCGGCTTCCGTCTCCAACCATTAGCGTAGGAGGATCAACAGTGCTTTTGCCACTCTGAGTCATGTCTGCTATGCAATGCCCTTCATTTTTTAGGATTTTAAACTGTATTGCTTGGTAAGGTGCCCTTTTGGCGTTGGTTCAATTGCGAAGAAACTTGCCAAAATTGTTGCTCTTGTTGCTTAATATCCACCGAGTGAGACTCTATTTGTTGGTTAATACTTGAGATATCCGCTTTCATACCCTTCAAGGTCTCACCTTGGTGATCGGCTCTCTCTTCAACAACTTGTCAAACATCTCTTCAAGCCTAGAAGTGCTTGGCACGACAACACAGTTGTGGGTCAGAACATAAGGACCATTTCTATAACCATCTCTTCTACCCTATTCTTCAGCTGACATCCTCTCTCTTTCATAGTAAAGACCTCGGTTATCTCTATAAGAACCATCACTATTGTAGTTCTGACCTTGATTCCTAGAACCTTGCCTCCAATAGTCCGAAGTGGACCCTTGGGGGTTATTCTGGAAACCCGCCGCTTGATTACTCACAAAAAACCACATCCTCATCAAAGAATGGATCTTCATAGATGGGGGCCTTAGGAGGTTGGTGAGTGACCATTTTGGCACTTGGTTGGTTTTTCTTTAAGACTATGTCCATACTTGTGTCAAGTTGAGCAATTTCCTCCATGATCTCTTCATTTACCTTTGCTTTCTCACTGTTGGTGTTGATCGCTCAAGAAGTTTTCATTACACCTTGCTCTCATTGACCCCATACTCTATTGGTTTTAACCACTTGCTCCATTCTTACAGCTATCAATGCAAAAGGTTGGTCAAGAAACATGCCTCCCATGATTGTGTTGGCACAAGCTTAACTATTCTTATCAAGTTCCCGATCAAAAGTCTCAACCAAGGCATCATCAACAATCATGTGATCGGGGACCATCCTCAAGCATTTGGTAAATGTCTCCCATGTTGTGATAATAGAGTCACCCAGCAATTGCTCAAAGTTTTTTTGATCTTTACGCTTTAACGACTTCTATCTTGGGAATTATCTTTCAAGGAACACTATCTGAAGCTCTATCCAACTTGTTATGGTGCCCGGAGAAAGCTCGGACAACCATGCAGCTGCATTCGCAATTAGTTACAATTGGTACACTCTTAAACCAACAACAGCAAGAGAAAGATTTTGTGTCCCCATGATACTCTTGCAAATAAACACCACATTAGGGAGATGATGGTAGGGATCCTTTGAGGGTAGCCCTGTGAATAATCCATGGTTCTAGAGCATTTGAAGTAATCCACTCGACACTGAGAACTTA
The DNA here is from genome assembly GCA_011800125.2 of Solanum clarkiae. Lineage (NCBI taxonomy): Eukaryota > Viridiplantae > Streptophyta > Magnoliopsida > Solanales > Solanaceae > Solanum > Solanum clarkiae. Next base: position 5,708 of record JAABOM020058357.1, on the reverse strand, counting down.
GCATCTGCCGGTAATGGACGCAACTCTATAGCACCAGTAACGTCCATGGCGGTTCAAATAGTATTGGTTCCATCTATAAGCATTTTCGTTGAAGTCCTTAAGTTGTGGCATGTTATCCCTTCGTGGTAGATTCTCTTGTCTTCCCATATCATCATTCATATTCATATCCTCTTCAACTAAAATATCCTCATTCACTTGAGCCATTCTTCTAAAGAGTCGATGGATCTCTAAATTGATTGGAACTAAGGGATTTCCTTAGCTCCTTATGTTGGGAATACAACCTAGTACACCCTGCAATTAAAATCAAACGACAAAAACAAAAACGAAAGTAAAATACAAGAGAGTTTAGAAATTAACACTAGAACTAAATAATAGTAAAATCAAGTCAAAACCTAGTCGTATTCCCTGGTAACGACACCATAATTTCTGATGATGTTCATGCTCCAATAAAAAAGCAGTTGTTGTCAGCAATTAACCTAACCAAAGGTCAGGATCGAATCCACTGTGAATATAGGGTTTGACTACAAGAATTCACTACCAATCATTTCAAGTATCAATAACTAAAATCTCTAAATGGGGAGGGGGATTTGTAATTCAAGAACAAAATAGAATAAACACTATACAATGATGCAGGAAAACACTCAATTTTAGGGACAACTTGGGAATTGTGTTTCTAATGGTTCGTTGACTCGATTAACCTAGACAACATAACTACAGTTAGAGATACGCATGCAGGATGGTGACTTAGGTTCTAGCCCTCTTATGAAGGTGAAGGTCAAATTTCACCATGGTGCTTGGTCAGCAACCATGGCTTGCCAACTAACTGTTACCTATTGTTCCAGTCAATTCCCCTTGGTCAGGTTTTGTTGATTAGATGAGAAAACATCAATTGAATCTTGTCATCTATTTCTCTTTTCCTATTCGTCACTACCTTGGTCGGGATTGTGATAGTAGGTATGGTTTGGTGTTGGCCACCACCAAACAACAATCATAATGAAGAGAAATAGACAACACATGCAAAAGCTCAATCATAGAAATGCACTAACCTAGGTCATCTCAAGTCAAATACCCATGGTTCCCATAACCTTAAGTTGTGGGTTCTTAGCTACTCATTGCTAAGACAAACCAACAAAAATGCAAATAATAGACATGATTGAGAATTTTACCCAAAGCAATGGAGATTGAAGACACCACCAATTGCAAACCAAAAGCTTGATAGATTGATGATAAACACAAGGCAATATTTGCAATCCCCAAAATTAGGTTCTCCAAGAGAAAATGATAAACTAAGCTAAAATCCTAAAGTTGCCTTGAGAGTATATTCAAAGATGATGCTTTCTTATCAAATACCAATCTCCCTAAATAAAACCCTAACTTAAAGTATTTATAGTGTTTACAAAATAATCCTAAAAATTACACAGAAAAGGGAACTAACAGCTAGTATGCTCGTAGGTACGACTCGTAGGGTGACCTACGAGTCATAATTAGGGTCTCGTATTAGGTTCTTGGCATCTTAGACTCAACTATTATGGCCCACTAGTATGAGTCGTATCTTCGACTATGTCTCGTATGTTCCTCTCAAAGTCTAGGCCTTTAGTTGTTGATCCAAAGTTTGGGCTCTCTGATTCCTACTACTTGTATACCTATACAAGTCATAGCAAGACTTACAACTCATAGGATTGCTTCGTTGGGTTGACCTCCACTTAGAAGATTTTTTATTTTTCGGTCTCTTTTTCTTGCTACGATAGAACCCTACGACTCGTAGGTGAACTTATATGTCCTATGCTTCAGCAAAATCTGCAATTTTTCTCCAGAATCGTGCGAACCTTACTTTTCTGAGAGAACAACACAAAAACACATAAAAATAATAAAAAATCATATTAAGAACTCATAAACACCCTTGTTTTAGGAATCCAATATGTTTTTTTTGACAACACATCATTATGCAAGCTTTTCCTTAGTCCCATTCCCCTATTTCTACTTTCATATATCATTTAAATGCTTAAGTGACCAGTCATGTGTAATTGTAAGACAAGCGACTTGTTTGGGCCTTTGGGTCCCTCATTCGCCATGTCACGTCTAGGCCCTAGGATTGGGTTGTGATAAGGGAGATGGATTGATAATGTCTGTTGCCATATATTGAACTGATAGGTTGATTATTTGCTTGGCAATCTTATTGAGGGTAGTAGTAACTTGTGCTCATATTTTGAATTCCATGTGTTTATTTCGACGTTGTTTTATTCATGTTTTGATTGTTGTTGAGGTCTGTATGGTAAGTTAAGGTACTTCAGGTACCTATTTCTCCCTGCTACGGGAGTCTCCTACGACTCGTAGAAGGGTCTATGAGACGTAGTTGCCTCTCGTAGGGAATAACAATGACTTAAAGACCCTGAATACTTACCGTATGAGACCCACCCATGAGTCATAGAGCACTTTACAAATTGTAATGGGGTCTCGTGGACCTAAGCCTGTGATAATTTAGTATTGTGAAACCTTGTACGAGACTTGTCTATGACCCGTAGTCAAGACTACGAGTCATAATTGTGTCTCATACTTAGTTTTAGCATTCAAAAATGTTATGCACCATTGAGTTATGAAGCCATAGTATGACTCGTAGTCCCAACTATGAGTCATACCAGGGTCTTGTATCTGCCATCTGCAACTAAATTCTATACATTTTTCTTTGATTTTTCTTATATTTTGCCTTTTCCTTTGTTGAGTGTTTTGGGGCTAACAATGCTTTGTTGTGATTACTTTCAAATACCATAGCCCCCAAAAACAGACGTGCAACAATAAAGGCTTTTAATACAAGACATGTGGATGAGGAGTTTGAGAAAGAGCATTCAGGTGGATCTAACGAGGTCCACAATGTCCATATTGACCCAGAGGCACAGGTGCGTCAGACTAAGGCGGTTGTTGCACGATCTGCTTAATCCCAGGGGGAAGGAAGTTGGTACCTCCCAGTCTGACGAGGAGGGACATAGTGATGGGTCAGATGGTAGTATGCCACAGATGACTCCCTCACACATGGAGTTTGATTCAGAGGAGGCACAACAGGATAGTCAAGATGCCTAGCCCTCAATTGCCCCTTCGATCTCTCATATGGATCCTCAGTATCATCGATGGAGTGTAGAGGAGATAAAGGTGATATACGATGAGGAGTTAGAGCCAAAGGGGCAAGGAAAACTAGTACGGTCATTCTATGAGGAACCCCTACTTATTGACGTAAGATTGAGCCATGTACCAAGATTAGAGGATGACATGAGACGACATGGGGTCAGATGGCTGACTGATAAGTTGGGCAAGTACTCCTCGCTAATAGTGCAGGGATTTTTGCAACTTATGTAGCGATAGTTCTTCAGGATCTTTCTAGGGGAAGAAACCTCTTGAGTAGCCCAGATTAGGAGAGGTATTGGTCAGAGGTCGGCGGGTCGACATATCGGAGGAGATGAGCCGCTATACAGTTTGGTCCCACGTACCTAGCATCTCCTTCTATAGCCGAGTTTGATTGACGAATTAAGCAGATCAGACTAGTTGTTATCGCTAAGAGGATTGGGCTTTTGAGATGGGTTGCTAGTCAGATCGCTGATTATGGGCTAGAGCTTAGTTGTAATCGCTAAGAGGACCAGGCTTTTAAAATGGGTTGCTAGTCAGATCGCTGATTATGGCATAGAGCTTACATAGGTCACGACATATTCAGATTTGATAGTGAAGTCCTTCCTCTCCTTTCCCATCAAGTTTTGGTGGGCTATTGTTAAATCTCGCATCCGTCCCACTTTTACAAATAATGTTCTTATATTGGAGTGAGTTGTTCTGGTAACCAGCACCTTAGCTGGCTATGACATTGATTCTACATGACTTATAGCAGAGTAGATACATGAGTCGACGCCTAAGAGGACCACGTGCATGCCATTCCCAATGTTGATCTATAGCTTATGCATGGAGGTGAAGGTGGAGGCATCGCTTCACATAGATCCCATGGTCGTAGTCCTCCAAACTATTGATCCAAACCTGATAAAAACTGATTTGAACTGGTGCTTCAGTGGCACAACCTCCCATGCTCGAGACATTCATGCTAGAGCTACAGGCTGAGGGTTCGACAACTGCCGTCACTACTACTCTAGCCGCTGCTATTGATGTGGGACCATAACTGCCTGTGGCCGTCGTCATTGAGATGGGCCCTACTATGTCTGCATCTGCACCAGAGCTGTCTACATCATAGAGACCTTCTACGAACATTATGTCTGCTATTACTTTTCAGGCTAAGGTGCGGAGATTGTCACGGGCTGAGGATCAGTTGTCTCAGCTTATGCGACAAATTTAGCCTTGGGTCCGGTAGATCATGGAGGAGTCAGAGACTCGATGAAAGGCATTCACCACATCCACAGTTGAGCTGTGTACTGCTACAGTGGATGCCCACATTGACGCCTTTGAGAAGCGATTACAGAAGAGACTAGCCGAGGACCAACCAACAGATTTGTCAGCCTTTTGTAAGGAGTTGACGAAGTTTAAGGCTTACTTGATTACATCATTAGTAGCTTCGATTACAGTCCTGAGCCTGCACCAGTAGATGAGCCGCTATTTGATATGTTTGAGTTGGAGGATCCCCCACTGCATGCTCTTACAAAGAGACCCATCGAGGAGAATGATGCAACAAAGTGACAGGTGCGACAGAAGACCTCCAAAATTTATGAAGAGGTGGAAGAGGAACTTAAGTTTTGAAATATTTAACCTTCACCTTTGCCCAAGGGTTGGAAGAACTTAAGTTAAAATCCTGCATCCAATGTCCCAATTTAGGTTGTGTTATTTTTGGTGTTTGAGTTAGTGAATCATGGGGAACACAATTTCCCAAGTTGTTCTCCAATTTTATAGTCTCTCCATTTTAATAGTTTAGTTTAATTTTCCATCAATTATAGCAAACCCCCCTTTCCTTGAGAATCGAGTTGTTTAATATTTGAACTGATTGTTGGTGAATCAAAGTGGCAAATCCCCGTATTCCCTTAGGATTCAACCCTAACATCGGTTAGGTTTTTAACTATTGACGATTGCTTTATCCTCAAAGTGAGAGGTAAGTTTTGAGCGGCAATCAATGCATCGTCCCCAATGCTCAAAATCAATACAAAATAGAATATAAAGGGTTAAAAACATACCATGGCACCGAAGCACCAGTGCTCCTTGGGTTTCCTCCCAAGAAGCATGTCACGACCTGGACCTAGGGCCTAGAAGTGACATGGCGAATGGGGAATCCAAAGGGACCCCAAACATGTCTCTTAGCATATCATTACATATCAATGGTCGCAGAGGCAATTAAACAACAACAAGAGAACTTAAAATAAGGATAAAGGGGCTAATGGAGTCTTTCACAAAATTAAAAATATATAAGAGTCAAGAGAGTCAAGGCTCAACGCATCATTACATAACTTGTCCAACAACACCTCTAAACATAGAATTGAAGGGGGGCCAAGACAACTTTTCGGGTTCATCCTCATAGTCCTAAGCATACAATAAAAGAAAGAGAGTCTTTTCATAATATAAGATCAAAAGATAACGCCCTTGGAGTTGAGGACTCACCAAACTTGCTTCAAAGATAGTATGTAACAACTCTATTGACCCCCCCCCCCATTAACTTAAAATAATAATAATAATGCAATCAATCATTTCTTTAGTTAAAGTGCTTTCAGCACTTGTTTAGTGCTTACAGCACTTGA
>JAABOM020058356.1:0-14013 GCA_011800125.2 Solanum clarkiae | reverse complement strand
GCCCATTAAAATCGCCCCCGACGAAGACTTTTTCTGTCGCTGGTATACCCCGCACAACCTCATCTAACTCCTCCCAAGAGCGCCTTTTGACGTCCCCATCTAGACCTACTTGGGGAGCATAAGCACTAACCACGTTCACCGCATGTCTTCCCACTACAAGTTTGATACACATCAGTCTATCGTTCACCCTCCTAACATCGACAACGTAATCCCTAAGGGTCTCGTCTACCAGGATACCGACACCATTGCTACCCCCAGTACTACCCGAGTACCACAGCTTAAACCCATCCACAACCCGCGCTTTAGTTCCCGCCCACCTAGTCTCCTGGACATACGCTATGTTGATATGCCTCCTTCTAAAACTTTTTACTAATTCTATAGACTTCCCTATTAGAGACCCTATATTCCACGATGCTATCCTTAACTTGGGAATGCTCGTGCCCCTCCCACTCCCCTCGCCTCTCACCTCTTCCCCCAACTGAAGACATGACCCTAATCTACCATGAGTTCTAGACGCCACTGACTCGAACTATCAACTAGCCAAGCACTACAACTACCCGAAGAACAACAATGCTCCTCAGCACACCACAGTATAACACAACAAAGCGTGGCAATACACACAAAAATACACTGAATTCGCAACAAACTACTACAGTACAATTAATAGCAATACAGAGTAAATAATCCAACTGCACAAATAATAGAATCAAAAGTGAAATGATACTGGCAAAGAAACAAATCAGTCAAGAATTAGAGTGCACCAGTGTTTTGGCAATTCTGGTCGGATTCAACGCGTCAGTTTCGCCGGCGGACAGACCACAGGAGACGGAGAAAATCTGGCAACCCAGTGTCCCCGGGCTGAGCAGATATTGCCGAAGAGGCAGCTCGTTGGTGCCTTCGCCGGCGTCGTAGGTCGTAGGTCGTTGAGAGAGGCTCGCCGGCTCTTGGTAAAACCGGTACGGCGACGTCACACGGACACCGGCGTCAAGGGGATACTCAGATTTACGACTTCGTCGCAGCTCACGTCACCGGGACCGACAAAGAGGCGCCGGGAAACCAACTACAAATCACCGACAGCTAAGCTGCACCGAAGGAGAAGCAATATCTCCGATCCGGCAAGGGTTCGCCGGCACTCAAGACAGTGATTTCCGGCAAGAGCCGCGAACCCTTGCCGGAAAAGCTCACTGTCGTCGGGAAGTAGAAGTGGATTGGAGCGTATGAGAGAAGCTAACGGTTAGAAATGTAGAGAGAGAATCTGTTCATAAGCCAACAATTGAAAAATTGTTATCGAATAACATCTACTCAAGATTTACACAAGAGAATCAAGCTAAGCCACTGAGGAATCATCAATTAGTTTAACGTAATTTCACTTTCTAGTTAAGCTAAGCTCTCATGTTAAGGCAGTATTAAAAGTTCTTTATTTTTTCTCCAGACTGCAGGGTGGGCGGCTGTTTTTGATAGATGGGGTCCCATACCCTGATCAAGTGACCAGTGACCATATTTTCTTTCTTTATGTAAAATTGGAATGCCTAAAGAACTCTTGACAAAGGTCAGGAGCCATCAATCTGGTCACCCCCTTTTATATATAACCAACAACAGCAACACCTCAGATGTTTTTGTCCTACTGACTCGGATACACACATCACAAACACAACATAAGTGACACAACAACAAAGAAACAAAGCTCTCTTTGAGAGCTGAAAAAACAAAGAAAACAACACAGAAGAATTTTGATTCATCCAAAATGGATTACTGGTCTCCTTCTTTCTCTGTTGATGATGAATTCAAGAAAATTGTCCTTTGAATGAACCCCACAAGGTATTTTGTTTTTGTTTTGTCAAAAATGACGTCAGAATTTAAACCTAAAGTTACTGAAGTCGACTGAACCTGTGGCCAACACTCTCCCCTCCTTTCCCTTTATGTCCATTTGTCATCAAGATTAATATAGTAATCTTGTGATAACACTTGAAGTATCCCACATAAGTAATTGAAAGACTAAATTTTCATACTAAAATACTTACAAATTCACGTACATTGTCTATTCCATTAATAGGGAAAGTTAAGACACTTTGCCTAGATTTCTCATAGACTTCTCCGATCCACGTACTGCATCAGACATGAGTAGAACTATACGTAGGTAATTTCAATGGCTAACATTTGTATGACATAGTGTGTCATTAGTGATATAATGTGTGAAATGATTTCCAAGTTTTAATGCATAGTTCTCACCTTATCATTGCACTTCAATTGTGTCATCGTCACTATAAAATGCTCTTGTACTCTACATTAAGACATTCTTATTAGTAAACACATAAACATAATTTGTTATTATCCCAAACTTCCAAGATATGACAGATAGCACCATACATTTATGCGAAATAAGATATATAAGGCATTTCATCAAATATCTTATGTGCATAGTATAAAAGTCAAGATTATAAGGCATTTCATCAAATATCTTATGTGCATAGTAGAAAAGACAATAGTAAGCATTTGAAGAAATTAAAGACCCATCAAATAGGTCAAGCATTTCACAACCATATTAGTTTCTAAGTTGAGCTATTCACTTTCTTAAAGACGATAATTTTTTTCTTTTTTTCAAAGAAAAAGTTGCTTATCCAAAATTCATTTTGAACACCATTTTGAAAGTGTTCATCTTAGAAAGTTACCCATTCTATCTACTGGACAAAAATTAAAGACGCCACCACGTAAATTAGACGTTGAGAGTAGCAGGTTGATGAAGAAGAATAAATAAAGCAATGATAGACTCATAGCTCCATAAAAAGAATTTCAGGTTGAAACAAAAATCAAGTCAACACATGCACCAGAAATAGTTCTCAATATCTTCTATAATCAAGTCAGATTCGTCCATGAGTAACTCAATATGTTACTTTGCCGCTATTTCCTTCCAAAGATACTCATAGATTTAATCTCACAAATGTGATTGAATTATCTTAAAAAGAAGCCTAGAATGATTTTATTATGCACTAATGAGATTACAGCAAGATAGAATTACAAGAGACACAATGTGCATGCGTAGAACAATTAAAATTATTAATGTGTACTTGAAATTTCGGCAAAATCAGTGGAAAAAGTTATCGAATTCTCACCATAAAATAGTTAGTAAAGAGATATGTAATGCAAGTGGTGAGGAAAGAGAGCGAGTGAAAATGAGATTGGAAATAAAAGATAAAAAGAAGATATACAGGTTTCTTCAAAATAAACAAATTATCAGGAATTATAAGGGGTTGCAACACACGTGTCCACATGGGCTGAAACTTTAAACTACTGATGGTACACGTGCTTAATATCCAATTAATGTTGGGCCAAATATTTGTGCAACTATAGTATACCTTTGCCAGCCTTAATACAATACTGAGCTGCTGTGTTGATCCTCTTGTTGTTGACTTATAAATAAGAAAAATACATACTACATAAGTATGGCTAATTGTTTTTTATGGTTAATTTTGTGGAACTTTAAAAATAATATTTTTATATAAATTATATCAATACTAAAATTGTCAAAGAAGAAGAAGAGCGTAGATGATTAATCTTGTTATTAGTTGAGTATATCAATTCCATACTCATTAAAAACTGTATAGAAAAAGAAAGAACCAATTTACTCAGTGTTCTGAGCATGAAAGCCTTAACAAACATTTTAGTTTGGGCATGTCATGCTATCCCCATAGTTATTGTTGGTAACACTGTTAAAGCAATATGAAATTAGAAAAAATTATCATTGTCTTGTTACTTAATGACAAGAAAGCTAAAATTAAAGAGAGAAATAAGGAAATAAATAGTTATTACAATTATCTTGTTAGCCAAATAAAAGTTCGAATCATTTTTCAATAAACCTAATTGAATTTCTCTACGGAGTCGTCATTTTCATTATATTGTTGTTCTACTCCTCTTTGCTTAATTTTTAGAAAAAAAAATGAAAACTTCAATTTTCAAAAAATTCTAGTAAAAAATCTTTAAAATTTTGAAGAGATGGCTGAAGGTTCATATTAACATTTCAAGAATGTTTTAAAAACTTGAATGATATTTTGAAGTCGTTCAAGAAAAGAAACTAACTTGGGTTATTTATTTAATCAAGGATAAGCAATATTTAACCCTTGGTAAATGTTTATCCATGAAAATTTTATTCACAAACAAAATTTTATTTTAATCAACTGAGATTTATTTGACTTCTAGTCGTTTAATGAATTATCAAGGTTTTAACTAAATAATTTAGACATCATAGAGAACAGCTACTTTGATATTGTAGTTGAAACGACCCTGAAAAGTATTCGAAAATATGCCTCAGAATGTCCAGAATTTTAAATTTCATATATCTCAAAATTCATGAGTAATGTCAAAAATCTGACTTCATATTCTTGTTCAGGCGGTCAAAATTAGGGGGGAAAAGGTCTAATCCCGATTTTAGAGCAATTGAATCACAATTTCAAATTTCTAAAATTTCAATTTCCAGAGACGATCCGCGACAACACAGCGACGCCTAGCTGTCGCGGACATGTGTTAACTTGGACTTCGCGATAGGTCCGCATCGCGAACCTTTGTATTTTATTGCCAATGATTTCTACTTCGGTCCTAGGCTTTGGGGTCTTGAGCCTAAGTGTTCCCGACCATGTTTTTACCTATACATAGACTTATTTCACCCTCATATCATCCTAAACATTCCCCAATCCTCACTAAAACACTTAAACCATATTTTCACTCCCAAATTCAAGTCCCAAAACCTCATCCCAAGCTAAGGTTCTCCTTCAAGGTTCTTCTTCAAGCTTCAAGTCTCCATCTCCAATCTTCACCAAATTCATCTCCAAGCTAAGGTATGTGAATTTCTTTCATGGGTTCCTTACACCCATGATACCCAAGACTCCTTTTACTTAAATTGCATGATTTAAAGTTGATTTACAAGTGGGTCTTGCTTATTATGAAATTCAGTACACACTATGTTAAAGCTATATAAAGTTGTGACTGTTTTGCTATGTTTTGAGCTATAAATCTTGGATCTAATGTAAGATTTGAGGAGGAGTTTTAATGTATATTGCTTGAGGGTGTTGCAAGGTATTAATTGATGGTTTTATAATGGGTTTACTTGCATGATTTCACCTCTATATTTCATGGTTTTATACTAACATTATACACCCTCTAAGTATTTGATAAAATGTCTGGATGTGGTTTCTTGAGGAGTTGAAGGTCCAAAGCATGAGATATGATGTAAATGACTATATGATCATGAAATGATCTTATGTATATGATATACTCTATATAAAGTGTTGCATTACACCATACCCAATCCGGGGGGATAAGAGCTTGGGTAACCATGTTGGGGGTTTGTACTTATCAACTATGTGAGTGGATTGTACTTTGCCACCGTGTTGATAAGGTATGAATATCATCAACCATGTGAGGGGTTTATATCACACAACCACCAAGGGATTTGTACCTTGAATAGATAGCTTGATCTCCTCTACACATATGATATCCTATATGAGTATGAGTTACTTAAGCATGCTTTACTTAAGCATTGGTCATACATGACATATTTTTATATTATGCCTATTGTTTAATATTATGCATTTTGATTATGATGCCTATCTATTGTTACATTTCATCCTATATACTTAATATATTCAAACGTACTAACATATACTCTATGCCTACATGATGTTACCATGTAGGAATCGGAGCTCCTATTGATTCTTCTCATGGCTAAACGAATTGTTCAAGTTAGCCTTTGGTGAGTTCTCCATTCCCGGGACAATGACTATTCTCTTATGTTATGTACTAAGGCTCTCTTTCGTTTATTGTATAGTTATGACTATAAGGGTGAGCCCAATTGCTTTGTCTTGGCCCCGCTAAGTATCTATATTTAGAGGTGTTGTTGGACAAGTTATGTATTATGTTTGAGCTTTGACTCATCTATGTTATTTAAGTATTAAACTCTCTCTGTCTCTCTCCCTTAGTCCCAATTCCCCTTGTTCATGTTTTTTATGTTGTTTTATATTGCTTTCGTGACCAACGATATGTAATGATATGTTATGACGCTTGTTTGGGGTTCCTTCGGGTTCCCCATTCGCCGGTCACGTCTAGGCCCAAGCTTGGGTCGTGACAAAGATGGTTTTTTAGAGCACTAGGTTGATAGATCCTCAAATTCCAACATACCGCGTCAATTAGAGTCTTATTCACGGTTGTGTTGTGCACCACAACTATGAGTAGGAGGCTATAAGATGTTTTAGGAAATGTTTCTTCTTCATGATCCATGTCATGCGATAGGGTTAGGTCCCCTAGGGCTTTTTGCTAACCTCTAACCACCAAAATTTAGGATATGCCTCAAGTTACTCAGGATGGGGCTAAGATGAACGCGAAGATTTACAATGCTCTATGGCAAGTGGCCAAAGCGGCGACAAAATTGGCAACTCACCTCGACCAACAAGTGAGTGCTCCCGAGAATTCTAGTGGTGAGAGGAGAGGTAGTGAGGTCAAGAGGGCTCGTAATGTGGGTAAGTTCCAAAGTTCCAAGGGGAGATATAGAGGTGGTGTGGTGCCTTATGCTAGGTACCCAAAATGTGGTAGAGGACATGATGGCCCATGCTTGAGAGGTACTAATGCTTGTTATGGTTGTGGAGAGATGGGTCATAAGGTTAAGGATTTCCCTCGTAAATGCAATAAGAGCAAAGGAGGTAACGAGGGAATAACTCATCCCAAGTGCCCTACGTGTAGGATGGGATCGTGGTGGCTTCCAAGGGTGTATGCTTTGGGTGTGGTGAGATAGGCCACAGAATTCTGGATTGCGCATATGGTCGATTTTTAGATCGTGGTGGTCATGCTGATCAAGTGGCTCAAGGAGGAGATGAGATGCCCGATGCTATTACCGATAAGTTGAAGTTTCCTTGAATTTATTGTGCATGCATTGTAAGGCTCGGTGCGCCACTATATCTTCTCTATTCTTTTTAGTCGCTTGTGGGGCTTCTTGTGTGCCCAAGTTGTTGTGTGGTTCTTTGGTGTATGTAGGAGGTTTATAGGTGTTGATCTTGTTTGTATTGCATTAGGTCTTGCTTTGTGACTTGTTGGAGTTGGTGTGGTGAATGTTGATATCATTATAGGGATGGAATGGTTGCATGCATGTTGTTTCTTCATGGGTGGTAGAGCCCGTAGATCTAGATCCCAAAATCCCTAGTAAGCTCGTCTTTGAGTGAGAGGTTGTTAAGTGATAGCAAGGGAGGTAGGTCCATTTTATGTCTTAAGGTACAATTGGTCTCTAAAGGGTTACATTTATTATCTTGTGAGAATTGGAGGTGTTGAACCTAGGTTGTTTTCTTTATAGAATTGTTGGTGGTGGTAAATGAGGCTTTGAATGTCTTTTTTCGATATTTTGAATTTGGGGTAGTGTCTTTTGATTTGACTAGTACACCGGTTATGGCTATAAGTCTTGTGAATAAGATCTTTAGTCCCTGCTTTAATAGGTTTATGGTGGTTTTGGTGATGATATGACGGTTCTATCCCTAATAAGGTAGTGCATGTGAGTCATTTTAGGGTAGTACTACAAAGTTTAAGGAAGAGGTTGGACTAAATAAGAGAAATTGGAATTTGGGTTGTAAGAGGTTGCCTTCCTAGGTCGTGTGGTGTTGGGTGATGGTATTAAGGTGGAGCCTAGTAAGATAAAGATGATTAGAGATTGGCCTAGACCTTTGAACCCATCGGAAATTAGGAGCTTCTTGGGCTTAGCGGGCTAATACCGGAGGTTGTGAATAGGTTATCTTCTATAACTTCTCCTGTGACGTAGTTGAACCTAAGTAAGTCCAATGTTGTGACTGACGTTTTGAGTAGGGTGATTTGATAGGTCCGAGAGTTGCTATTTCTTGTGTTATTTCTTTGTGCTAATAGGATTCATCTGTGTGTCCCGGATGGTTGCGTGGATTTATAGTGGCTAGAAGATATCTATAAGGGTTACCATATGTTCTTGTTGCATAGAGGTTTGTCTTGTGATCTTGGTTGACCCTAACTTGATAGGTTGGAGGTTTAAAGGTGGTTTGGCTACTTGCATAGCATGCTTTCAATGAGTGTAGGACCCATAAGGTTGTAATATGATGGTTGAGGATGGTCGATTCATTTGGTCAACTACAATGAGTTAGTTACTTCTCTAAGATTGATCTCTAGTACGGGTTTTGTCCCCAAGTGAGGATGAGGGTAGGTGATATCCCTAAGTGTCCTTTCAGACTAGGAGTGAGCATTAGTAATATTGATGGAGTGGTTTGGTTGACTTATGAACCGGTGGTGTTGAGGGTCTCTTGAATAGGGTCTGAAAACCCTTTCGTAATATGTTTGTGGTGGTCTCTAGTGATGAAGTATTGATTTGTTTAGAGCTTGTGAATCATTTGGGGGTAGTATTGCAAGTCTTGGAGGATGAGAGGTTGTTTGCAAGATATGATATATATGTATTGTGGGTAGAAAGAAGGTGGTTAGAATTCTTTAAGTATTAAGAAATGAGTGTGCATTATTTTTCCTAGTAAGGCTAGTGTTGTGGTTGGTGCTCTAGAAGGGTCCCTATGGGTAGTCTAGTGTTGTTGTAGTGGTTGTATAAAGGTGACTAGTGGAGTCCATAGGTTGGCTAAATAGGGAGTTAGGTTGAAAGAAGTAGAGAATGGTAGTATAGCGTTCTTGATGGTTCCAAATCTTCTTGGGTTAAGAGGTGTAGATTAGGCAAGGACTTGATTCCGCCTCATTCGAGTTAGAAGTTTTACATGAGAAGATGATAGAGTGGATGTTGTCTCCCAAGGGGGAGATGGTGGTTATGGTACCAAGTGGGTTAGGTGTATTTAAGGTTGACAATTGGGTTGAGGATTGTGAGTCCTTATAATAGTGTAGAGGGAGGTCGGTAATGTTGCATGAGTTTGGGGTTTGCCTATGGTAGGGGTATCGCTTATCTAGTTTGTTATGCTTCTAGGTGGCTGGGATGTGTTGGTGACTTTAGTGCTATAGTACTCTTTGAAATTATGGGTGATGAGGAGGATAAGTTGACGTAGGAGAAGGCCTAGGTGGAGGTGTGGATGGATGAGTAAAGAAGTTGGCTAATATCGATGTGGTGTTCATCAAGGCCCTGTTGGTGGAGTCGTCCATTCGTATGTGTCCCTCGGGGAGATAGTGTGAACATAAAGAAGCAATATTTGTACCTCTCTCATTCTATTCAAACTTATGATAACACGTCAAGTCCTTTTCTATGATTCCAAGTCTTATGTTTCAGCCCCTATGTCATTTATATACATTCATGTTTAAGTTGACAAATTTATAATAATCTTACACTTATATTGAGGTTTTGAAAATGATGTTTTAAATGTAATGTTGCATTCTTGTTGGGGCTGATTTGTTCATGATTACTCTTGTCATGTACGTTTCTTTTACATTCATGGACGAATGTTCCTAAGGGGGAGATATTGAAACGACCCGGAAAAGTACCCAAAAATATGCCTTGAAATGTCAAAAATTTTAAATTCCATATATCTCAAAATCTGTGCGCGATATCGAACATCCGACTTCATACTCTTGTTCGGGGGGTCAAAATTAAGGGGAAAAAGGTCTAGCCCCAATTTTAGAGTAATCGAATCACAATTTCAAATTTCCAAAATTTTAATTTCCAGAGATAATCCGCAAAAGCATCGCGACGTGCACCTGTCGTGGACATGTGTTAATTTGGCCTCCGCAATAGGTCCGCATCCCAGATCTTGTTATTTTGTTGCCAGTGATTTCTATTTCGATCCAAGGGTTTGGGGTCTTGGGTCTAAGTGTTCCCAATCATGTTTTTACATATACATAGACTTATTTCACCCTCGTATCATCCTAAACATTCCCCAATACTCACTAAAATACTTAACCATATTTTCACTCCCAAATTCAAGTCCCAAGCCCTCATACCAACTAAGGTTCTCCTTCAAGGTTCTTCTTCAAGCTTCAAGTCACCATCTCCAATCTTCATCAAGTTCATCTCCAAGCTATGGTACGTGGGTTTCTTTCATGGGTTCCTTTCACGCATGATACCCAAGCCTCATTTTACTTAATTACATAATTTAAAGTTTATTTACAAATGCATCTTGCTTATTATGAAATTCAGTACACACTTTGTTAAAGCTATGTAAAGTTGTGACTGTTTTGCTATGTTTTGAGCTATAAATCTTGGATCTAATGTAAGATTTGAGGAGGGATTTTGATGTATACTGCTTGAGGTGTTACAAGGTGTTGATTGATGGTTTTACAATAGATTTTCTTGTATGAGTTCACCTCTATATTTCATGGTTTAATACTAGCATTACACACTCTCTAAGTGTTTGATAAAATATCCGGATGTAGTTTCTTGAGGAGTTGAAAGTCCAAAGCTTGAGATATGATATGAATGACTATATGATGATGAAATGAGCTTATGCATATGATATACTCTATAGTGTTGCATTAGACCACACCCGATTCGGAGGGATAAGAGCCCGAGTAACCATGTTGGGGGTTTGTACTCATCAACCATGTGAGGGGTTTGTACTTCGCCACCGTATTGATAAGGTGTGACTATCATCAACCATGTGAGGGGTTTATACCACACAACCTCCAAGGGGTTTGTACCTTGAATAGCTAGCTTGGTCTCTTCTACACATATGATATCCTATATGAGTATGAGTTACTTAAGCATATTTTATTTAAGCCTTGATCATACATGTCATATTGTTATATTATGTCTATTGTTTAATATTATTGCATTTTGATTATGATGCCTATATATTGTTGTATTGCATCCTACATACTTAGTACATTCAAACGTACTAACGCATACTCTATGCCTACATGATATTACCATGTAGGAATCGGAGCTCCTATTGATTCTTGTCGTGGCTAGACGGATTGTTCAAGTTAGCCTTTGGTGAGTCCTCCATTTAGGGAACAATGACTATTTTATTATGTTATGTATTAAAGCTCTCTTTCGTTTATTGTACACTTATAACCATGAGGGTGAGCCCAGTTGCTTTAACTTGGCCCCTGTTAAGTATCTATGTTTAGAGGTGTTATTGGAGAAGTTATGTATTATGTTTGAGCTTTGACTCATCTATGTTATTTAAGTATTGAATTTTCTCTCTCTCCCTTAGTCCCAATTCCCCTTATTCTTGTTTCTTATGTTGTTTTATATTGGTTTCGCGATCAAGGATGTGTAATGATATGCTATGAAGCTTGTTTGGGATTCCTTCAGGTTCCCCTTTCACCGGTCACGTCTAGGCCCTAGGCTTGGGTCGTGACAGTAGTTCAAAGAAGAGAACATAGTACACATTAAGGACAAATATAGTTATTTTTAGCATAGCTTTTTTATTCTTATATTTTTCAAACCTATTTTTAAAAATTGATTTTCTTGAGCCGAGTATCTATCGGAAACAACCTGCAAAGGTGGAGGTAAAATTTGTTTATGCCCCACCCTCCACATTCCTAATTTGTCCTCTCACATTGTCCATGGTCCTGCAAAGTACATCAGCTATAGTTCCTATAGTAATGCCAAAATCAAATCTTTCCAAATGATCAATAACTTCAAGTTAATGTTCTTTGTATTTCTCATAAAAATAGAAGTTGCTGCTCATAAAATATGACAAAATTTATTTTGTAAAATTTATTGATGCCTTGAATCATCACCATCAAATTTGAGCAGATTCTCTGTATTTTTCAAAAGAATATAAGTAGGTATCCTTAAATGGAGCTGCATGTAGAGTATTACAAGTTTAATAAATCCATTGATGACATTTGATGCCTTAGGTGGTTGCAGTTGTCTTGGTAAGCTGCAAAGTTTCTTTCACTCACCATGAACTTTATACATCAGCTTTAATATTTCAAGGAAAGAATATAAATTTCGAAATAAAAAGAGTTTATTAAAATACATTCGATGAAAAAAGCAACAGTGAAGACATAGACATAGAATGAGCATAGAAATAAAAAGATTTCCTTTTTTATTACTCCAATTTACATTTTATTTATTTTTCTCTTGTTCACATTCACATATATGTATTCCCTATGTTTGCAAATAAACAAGTTGCTTATTTAAATTTCGTATTGTCAAAATTTTTATTTTTTAAAAAATAAATAAATCTTTTTAAAATGAGAAACCAACAAAGTAGATTGAATGATAGCCAATGCAACATCTTTAGCTCTGGTTTTTCCTATAATACCAACCCTATAATATCACATGTCGTATATACATTCTTAACAGAAATAGTTTTCTTGATAAAATGCTTCATAATAAAATCAACCACTTGAGAGGTAATAAAGACCATATGTGGTCATACATATATCTAGTTTCTTTATCTACATATTGTTTCACAAAGTTTCATAGCTTAACTGCTCTTTAATTTGGATATGAAATACTTACTTTCAGATATTGTCCAAAAATAAGGATAGAATATCCATGTTATTGAACTTTTTAAAAATATCAATGCGATCAATTCTGAAAAAGTAGGTATTTTAGAGAATTTAATACAGGTGTGACATTGAAGTAAATAGTCAGCACAACTTAGCAGAATATTTAAAAAAATAAAAGGACTATAGTTTTAACCTCTAAATTACTGTAGCCTCCAACCCATTGTACACGTCCTTTGGCTCCTCGTTAGCGGAATTGCAAAAGATGAGGCCTTCTGATACTTACTCTATTAACCATTTCCAATTACTTCTTTACAATTAATTTTTCTACTTAGGAAATGGAGAATCGGTTCTTCGTTAGTGCATGCACAATTGCAAAAGATAAGGTCTTCTGGTACTTACTCTATTAACCAGTCTCAATTACTTCTTTACAACTAATTTTTCTACTTATCAAATGGAGAATCATTTGTAAATTCTCATTGAACGATAGGTTTATAACTTTTCAAAAATTTTTCTCATTTTCATATATTGAGTATCTTCACTATTCTCAATATTAATGACATTCTATTTTCCACTCAATCGTCTTTTAGCTCAACAAGTCGTGACTTATATTTGCTAAGCATTGATTGATAAAAAATAATAACTGAACGTAGATATCACATCATTAGACAAACTTGAATAGAAAAGTACATTGAAATTCTCACCAGGAAGAGTACGTTAAAAAAGCTTCCCTCTTGCTGGACCTTCTTCAGCCAACCTCTTCTCAATGTAAAGTAATAGAAAGATTAAACAAGAAAAAGAGAGTAGTAAAAAGAATACTAAGTAGACATGTTCATTTGGAAAAACAAAACGTATTTTGAGCCTAAAATAACAGGACTTTTCCAGCACCATCTGCAAAATGGTGTTTTGAGAAATTGCTGACCACATCAAACTATTTAGAATGTTCAAGTAGTGAAATGACCCTAAAAAGTGCCCGAAAATGTGCCTCGAAAATGCTCGAAATCATAATTTTCACATATCTCAAAATTCATGCATGATATCAAAAATCCAACTTCATATTCTTGATCGGGGGGAGGGAGGGGGAGAATTAAATGAGAAATGGGTCTAACCCCGATTTTAGAGCAAATGAATCACAATTTTAATTTTTCAAAAAATTTGATTTCTACAATCGATCCATGTTGATACCGCAACACGCAACCATCACGAACCTGTGTAAAAATGTGCTCTGCATTGGGTCCGCATTGTGAACTAGATGCGGACCTATGTCATTTTGTCGCCAATTTTTCTAGTTCGGTCCAAGGCTTTTGGGTCTTGGGCCTAAGCCTTCCCATGTATGAAAATACCTATACATAGTCATATTTCACCCTCATATCATATAAGACATTCCCCAATACTCTCTCAAACACTTAGACAAATATTTCACCCCAAATTTCAAGTCCCAAACTCATCCTGATCTTAAGGGTTTCACTCAAGCTTCAAGTCTCCATTTCCAATCTACATCAAGGATTCTCCAAAGTTAAGGTATATGGGTTTCAACCATTGGGTCCTTTCACCCATAGTGCCCAAGCTTCCTTTTTACCTAAATCTCATGTTTCTAAGTTGATTTACTTATGGGTCTTACTTACTATGAATTTG
>JAABOM020058355.1:0-14015 GCA_011800125.2 Solanum clarkiae | reverse complement strand
CAGTAATAGTACACTTCCAGTCAGATCAAACAAGACGCAAACATGAATAATCTCGAAATAACTTTAGTAATTCCATTCGAATACAATGTATGAAACTCAAAATGAGAGAACAGGGTCAGAGTATTACCTTTGTCGAAGCAGCGAAACTGGGACAACGAGCTCGACGAAGTTTCTTTGTTTTGAAACCAACAACTTTGGCTTCGAAATCTATTTGAGCTTTCCCCACACTGGCTCAAATCGTTCAATAATCTTCAAGAGCTAAGATTGCTATCGAGTTTTTGGTTTTTCGGGTTACTGTGGTTGCTTAGAATTTTCGATTGTTCACTGTCACTGTTACTATCACTCTCCGTTATCGTCCCTGTCTGTCTCTGCCTTTATTCTATTTTTCTCCCTTTTTCCCCCGTTATTTCTTAAATCCTCCTAGAGGAGCTTCTAATAGCTTCCTCCTTATTAATGCGACCAATCCGCGTGATGGAGGGGACTGGAGCGTTAAAAAGTTTTTGGAAAAATGGAGAAAGGGTTTGGGGAAAGGGGAACACTTGCATGGGAAGGGGAAAGTCGCTTCTGGGGAAAGTATCGGATTTCTGGGAAAGGGAAAATGAAATAAATGAAGAAGAAGAGGATGGGAGTGGGATAAAGTATTTGGGGAAGGGGAAAAACGGCTTGGGAAGAGGGGAAATGCGCCGGGGAAGGGGAAAGGGTCTTGGGAAATGGAGAAGGGGCGGGAGAAGGGGAAAGGGCCGGGGAAAGAGGAGCGGCGGCTAGGGTTAGGGTTAAGGGAAAGGGAAAGAAAAATGGGGAATAAGAGGGGTTGGGGAGAGATATATCGGGCGCGTAGCCCTCACGCACCCGTTTAATTATTTTTTTTATAATTATTTAAAAATTATTAAAAATAAAAACAAAGCCCCGTGAATACTTCGACACCGTTGAGGGTAAAAATTGGGTGTCAACAATACTATTATTTCTATTGTATTTCTAGTTCTATAATCATCACTAAAAACTCAAAATATTTATTGACTCATTAGAAATATTAATTAATACATCATATAAAACTATTGGACAAAATAAAAACTAGGCCTTTTTAAGGAAGTCACAGTTTCTAACTTAATGTTCAATCTCTTATTCATCACCCTCTATTCTTCTTCTTCTTCTTAGTCTTCATTATCTTCCTTTTTGTCTTCTTCTTATAATAATAAAAGTTATTTTATTACTTATCTTCTTTGGAATTTTCATCATCTTCTTCACTGTAGTTAACTTCTTCATGTATCTTGTTTTGAATATAAATTCAATTTTGATTAGAATTCAGATTGAAATTCAAAACATATAATAATTGTTTCTGCTTTGGAACTTTATCAAGATATGAATAATCAACATAATAAGTTATGATTAAATAATTTTCTTCTATTTTGAAGGCTACTTGCCATTTGAAACTCTATGTTCCTATAGTTTAACTAGTTTGCATAAAGAGAAAAATGAGTTTTGTGCAACTTATCGAATTTTAATGTATCACTCATGATTATGTCATGACCCGATCCTGGTCATGATGGCCCTGCCAGATCCCAACTACAGGCAAGCCAATTAACTAACTCCCAGGGCAGCTATCCTTGCTCTCTAGTCAAGTCAAGCCAATAATCCACAATATAAGTAATTGAAACTTACCCAGAACCTGAAAATTAACTGTACGGAGCTTCAATAGACGCAAGGGAATATCATATACATATATCTATAACCATAATAATATACAAATTCAGAGTTCCTTTACAAATACGTAACACTACTGTACAAGGCCAATGTGTGGATACAAAAAATGGCCGTCAACAGGAAGGAGACTCCCAAGAAGCCAGAGTTGTTGGCGCTCACCAAAAGTCTCCTGAACGCTCCCGAAGTTCCCCAACTCAACTATCATGACTCCTAATTGGACCTGTACTATGGAAAGATGTAGAAATTGGTGTGAGTACCAGAAAAGGCACCCAGTAGGCATATTGGTCGACCGAGTAAAATAGTGATCATGAATAAAGCCTAAATATATATATAGAGAATTGCACTAGCATAGAAAAGCAAACTCAGATCAAGGCATAGGCATGTTTGGGAACCCTCAAACCACAACTGCATCAACTAAAGTGAAGAATGATGATAACTGAACCAACCCAAGTGATGAACATCGATGCCGACCAATGAAAACTGAAAAGGATCATATCACAACTACCCCCAATGGAGGCATAGTGTTGTAAATAGGTGCAAGGACCTAGTATTTATGTCTATACGCCAATTGGGTCCCCACAAGCCCAGAAGGTATACTAGTGCACAATCTAACTGCCAAAACATCACTGAACCTAATGGAATCATCACAAATCTGAGCTTTCTTTATCATCAGACCAAGGGTCAATTGCACATGGATATAAGGCCCTCGTGTCTAAGCTAGAATGCCTTTGGAGTCCTCATAAGCCTAGAAGGTACATCTACGCACAATCAAGGTGCGAATAGGTGAGTGGATCCATAGGTAATCAATCATGGGGCCTCACCACAACCATCACATGTCAACTGGGTCTTCGACCGTGTCCCGGCACGTGGCACCCGATCCAAAATATACATGTGTAATAGTAGGACGTATCCCCCATAGGAAAAAGAATCCCCTTCGTATAACAAATGTATCTCATCTTAGAATGCCAACCATAGGGCCTCGCCTCTAAAATGCAATCAATGGGGTATTTGACTCAAAGTACCATGTATCAATCAGGTCATCGACCCAATCTCAGCCGGCGCTCGATCCTCAGAATCTACATCTGTCGCATGGCCCTATAGTTGCGACCACCAAGACTCAAACCGAAGAGAGTGTAACCCAAGAATTGAACTCTTGTACATGACCACCGAGGCTCACAGTGATGGAGAGCATCATCTGGGACTCAAGATATCAATAGTCACTCACTCAACTAGTCTATCCTGATCTTGAACTCCAAAGTCATATCGTGCCAAAGTGAAGATAGGCGATGACAATCATATCATGCCCAAAGTGATTGTAGACAATGACAGTCACAACCTAGATATCCCACAATATCAATCCATCCCACAAAACTATAACTACCACCTCTCTTATATACAACAGATACCCCAATATTATATAGAGAGAACCAGTACACAATAACTATCAATAGTACATTGGAATGTGTGTGTATATATATATGTATCACAATCACCATAAGATCATGCCCAATAGGGCCAACTATACATGTCGCGGCCCAAAATGGATTACAACTGAAGAAAGATAAATAAAGTGGAAATAAACTCAAAAGATAAAAGAAATCTTCCAAAACCTAGAGTCGTGAGTACAAGAGCATCTAAAATGGTACTGAAGGGTAAATACAACTGTCTCAAAAGCAAATACAATATTGTCTCATAATATCTAATACATAGTCTGAGAGACAAGAAATAAAAAAGGACCCAAATACCCACGGTGACTAGAAGTCTGAGCCTCACCATTGAGATTTGGATTTTACCGATAATGCTCAAATGGAATGATCAAGTACCCTATCCTAAACCCCGTGCATGATCTGCAAGGAGGAAACAAAGTAGCAATGAGTACACTGAAATGTAAATAGTAGGTTCAACTAGTTGGGTAAGAGAAATCAGACAAGTATGTAATAACAAAGAATCCTATCACTCGCACCAAAATAGTTAGTGCACAATACAATGAAATCATGAATAATGACAATTATATATCGTAAACCAACCCATGATGTAATGCAATGCTATACATGAATGCAGTGGCATCGAAAGCCATTAATGAGTGAAATCACAATTGTTCGGGGGGCGATGTACACATTATCGAGCCGAAGCTAGAAGATAGAACCTGAGGGCATGTGGGGTCAGGTTCACATAATCACGACCATCGCAGGGCCAGGGTACACATCTCACGAGCTGAGCTACAAGACAGAACCCGAGGGCTGATCAGGCCATGTACTAAAATATCTTAAGACATCGCAGGCCTTAAGATAAAATACCATGAAGTCTGGCAGGCCTCAAGAGGTAGTGTTTTGAGGTGTTGAAACAACCCCAAAAATGCCCAAAAATATGCCTCGAAAATGTCTATAATCATAATTTTCATATATCTTAAAATCCTTGCGTGATATTGAAAATTCTATTTCATATTCTTGTTCAGGGGGAAAAATTGAGTGGAAATGGGAATAATCGAATTTTAGAGGACCCATAGTGAAAAATAAATTTCGCAAGTTTTGAAATTCTAGTGACAGTCCGCGTTGGTACCACGAAGCGCCACCATCATGGACCAGTGTTATTTTGTGCCAGTTTTGTTATTTGGTCCAAGGCCTTTGGTTCTTGGGCCTACCCCTCCCCATGCATAAAAACACCTATACTTAGTCATTTTTCAATTCTATATCATACAAGACATTCCCCAAAATCTTCTCTAACACATAGACAATTATTTCACCTAAAATTCTAGTGTCCCAATCTCATTCCAGATTTAAGAATTTTATTCAAGCATCAATTTCTTAATAAAATCTTCATCAAAGAATTCTCAAAGTTGAGATATGTGGGTTTTAGCTATTGGATCCTTTCACCCATGGTGCCCAACCATCCTTTTTATATAAATTGCATGTTTTCAAGTTGATTTATCTATGGGTATATCTCATTATGAATTTTGAGTATAAACTATATTGGGGTTTTATGAAAAGGTTCTTCAACTATGTATGTTTTGAGCTATGAAGCTAGGACCTATTATGTGATTTGATGAGGAATTTTAATATATCTTGAATGAGGGTGTTATCTAGTATTGGTAGGTATTTTACATTGATTTTTCTCACATGATTTCACTCTTGAATTGTATGGTTTTATACTAGCATTACACATCTGCCAAGTGTTTGATAAAATGTCTGGTTTTAGATTCTTGAGTTATTAATGATTAATTGCATGACCTATGATTTGAATGACTTTATAACGATTAAAGGAAGGTATTTATGTGTTGTTTTCATTAAAAAGTATCTGTAGTATTGTGAGTTGATTATGCCTAGTTGAGGAGGTGTTATGCCTCAATCAACATAGGTGGTAGGGTGTGACAACCATTAACCAAATTGAGGGGTTGATACTCAATCACCATGGATGGTAGGGTGTGACAACCACCAACCAAATTGAGGGGTTGATACCTCAATCAACATTGATGGTAGGGTGTGACAAACATCAACTAATTGAGGGATTGATACCTCAATCACCATGGATGGTAGGGTTTGACAACCATCAACAAATTGAGGAGTTGATTTCTCAATCACTTCCGAGGGGTGGTCTACCTTGGATTCCAAGTGCTAAGTTACTTGGTTTACGATGATGGTCTCTTCCTTCACATGTAATATATTCTATATAAGCATGTTTTATTTCAAGCATCATTCAAACACGCCATATTATTACTATACTTATCCATTGCCTATATTATACGTTTTGATGATGTTGCTTATCTCTTGTTGCATTGCATCCCACATACTATACATTCAAACGTACTAACGTATACTCTATGACTACATGATGTTACCATGTATGAACCAAAGCTCCACTTGATCACCTTCCTCCACGTGGCTAGTACAATCTCTTTAAGTAAGTTTGGCAAATCGTCAACTCCGAGGATGATATTTTTTGATCTTATATTAAGCAAAGACTTTCTTTATCTTATTGTATGCTTTTGACTATAAGGGTGAGCTTGGAAAGTTGTCTTGGCCTTCTCTCAATTCTATGTTTAGAGGTGTTGTTGGACAAGTTATGTAATGATGTTATGAGCTTTGACTCTCTTGACTCTTGTATGTTTTAAGCTATGAAAGACTCCTTTTGTCCCTTTGCACTTATTTTTGTTCTCTTATTATTTTTTAATTGCTTCTACAACCAAGGATGTGTAATGTAACATTAAGAGGCTTGTTTGGGGTCCCTTCGGGTTCCCCATTTGCCGTGTCACGTCTAGGTCCTAATCTTGGGTTGTGACAAACTTAGTATCAGAGTACTAGGTTGTTAATGGTCCTCAGCATCGAACACATCATGTCAATTTGAGTCTTATCCGTACTTGTGAAGCGCGCCACGACTATGAGTAAGAGGCTAGAGGCGTTTTAGGGGGTGTTCCACTTTTTCATAATCTATGTCATGCAGTAAAGCTAGGTCCTCTAGGGTTTATTACTATTTCCTAACCGTTACATTTCAGAATATGTCTCGAGCTACTTAGGACGATGATATATCAAATGCGGAGGTTCACAATGTTCCATGGGTATTGGCCAAGGCCGTGACCGCCCAACTTAACTGATCGGTGGGCACCCTTGAAACTTCAAATGGTAATGGTGGAGAGGGAAAGGCCAAGAGAGCATGAATATGAGGTAGGTATCCATATGCCAAGCCCGGGAGAAAAGGTGGAGTGACTCATCCTAGATGCCTAAGGTCTGCAAGAAATATGATAGCATATGTTTGTGGAACGTGGGTGCATACTATGGGTATGGTAAGATGGACCACAAGATAGTTGATTGTCCATATTCTCAAAAAAGTTGTAAAGATGGTCGACTTCAAGAACAAGGTGGTCATATTGATCAAGATGCTCAAGGAGGTGATGAGGGGGTGGCAAATAAATGCCAAAAGTGTGGGAAAGGTCATGGTGGCCCATGCTTGAGGGATACTAATGCTTGTTGTAGTTGTGGAGAAGTGGGTCACAAGAAGGTTGATTGTCCTTGTAATCAAAACAAGGGTAAGAATGTTCATCCATAAGGCTAGGGTGGAAATGCCTTTGGGGAGAGGACGCCAACAAGGTAGTGCCCCAAGGCACAATTGATTTTATGTCTTCAAGGGAGGCAAGGGGTAGATGAAGTGTCCAATGTCATCACCGGCATGTTAAAAGTCTTTGATTTTGATGTGTATGTATTGATAGACCAGTGCTACTCTTTCTTTTTCTACTCCTTTTGTCGCCAAAAAGCTTTATGGTGAGCCCGAATTGTTGTGTGAACGTTTGGTGTCTACCCCATTGGTGAGTCTATTGTTGCTAGGGAGGTTCATTGGAATTGTTTTGTGTTCATATTGCATGGATCTTGTCTTGTGACTATGTTGAATTGGATGTCGTGGATTTTGATGTTATTCTTATGATGGATTGGTTGCATGCATATTATGTCTCCTTTATTTGTAAGACCCGTAGAGTTAGATCCCAATTCCATAGTGAGCCCACTCGTGAGTGGGAGAGCCATGATCTGGTGGTCAAGAGTAGATTTTTTTCTTGTATTCAATCCCATAAGTTGATTTCTAAGGAGAGTCTCTATCATCTCGTGAGGGTTAGGGACGTTGAGTCTAAAGTCTTTCCTATATAGTCGGTTATGGTGGTTAATGAGTTCCTTGATGTCTTTCTTAGTGAGCCTTCCAGTGTCATTGCATAGAAGGAGGATGGTTCCCTTGGAATATGTATTGATTACTGGCAACTTATTAGGATTACCATAAATAGTAAGTATCCTCTACCAAGGAATTGATGATTTATTTGACCAACTTCAAGTGGCTAGTCACTTCTCTAAGATTGATCTTTGGTCTGGGTATCACCAAGTGAAGGTGAGGGAGTGTGATATTCCCCAAGATGGCCTTCCGGACTAGGTATGGGCACTACGAATTCGTGGTTATCTCTTTTGGGTTGACCAATGCACCGACTATCTTCGTGGATCTTATGAATAGGGTCTTCAAACCCTACCTTGATTTATTTGTGGTGGTATTCATTGATGATATCCTTATCAATTCCCATAGTAAGGAGGAGCATGTGGGTTATTTGAGGGTGGTGTTACAAAACTTGAGGGAAGAGAAGTTATATGCTATGTATGAGAAGTGTAAGTTTTGGTTGCAAGAGGTTGCCTTTCTAGGTAATGTGGTTTGGGGGAATTGTATAAAAGTGGATCCTAAGAAGATGAAGGTGATTAGAAATTGGCCTAGACCTTTGAATTCATCGGATATTAGAAGCTTCTTAGGCTTAGCGGGTTACTACCGGAGATTTGTGAATGGGTTCTCTTCTATTGCTTGTCCTATAACTAAGTTGACCCAAATGAAGGCGAAATTTGTGTGGACTGATGAGTGTGAAAAGATTTTCTAAACTTTGAAAGATAAGCTTATCTCCGCTCCTATCTTGTCTCTATCGGAAGGGTTGGAAGGGTTTGTTGTGTATTGTGATACCTCACAAATTGGCTTGGGTTGTGTTTTGATGCAAAATGGTAAGGTGATATAGCCTATGCTTCTAGACAACTCAAGGTGCATTGAAAGAACTATCCTACCCATGATCTTGAATTGGTCTCCGTGGTATTTACCTTGGAAATTTGGCATCATTATTTGTATGAGGTGCATGTAGATGTGTTTACCGATCATAAGAGTCTCGAATATGTGTTCACTAAAAAAGACCTCAACCTGAGACAATGAAGGTGGTTAGAACTTCTTAAGGACTACAATATGAGTATGCATTACCATTCCAACAAGGCTAATGTTGTGGTCGATGCTTTGAGTAGGGCATCTATAGGTAGCTTAGCTCATGTTGGTGATAGTGGCAAGGATGTAGCTGGAGAGGTCCATCGGTTGGCTAGATTGGGGGTGACGTTGGAAGAAGTTTGCAATGGTGGTGTAGTGGTAGTTGATGGTTCTAAATCTTAATTGGTTGAGGAGGTAAAGGTAAAACAAGATCTTGACCCTGCCTTGTTAGAGTTGAAGGCGATGGTGAGAGATAGTAAGGTGGAGGTTTTCTTCTAAGGGGGAAATGGTGTCCTTACTTACCAAGATAAATTATGAGTGCCTAATGTTGATGACTTGAGGAGGTTGATTTTACATATAGCCCTTTATGGTAAACATTGTAGATCACTGGTTGGGTGGTTTGAAGTAGGAGAGATGGCATTTATTGAGTCCAAGATTAGTGGGTCCTTATAGGGTGTTGAGGAAAATTGGCAAAGTGGCCTATAAGTTGGTGTTGCCTAGTGAAATCGACTTGGTTCATCCAGTCTTCCATGTGTCTATGTTGAGGAAGTGTGTGTGGGTGACCCAATTACTATTGTGCCATTGGATGTTGTGGGTGTTACTGAAGACGACTTGACTTATCAAGTGGTTTTGGTGGAAAATTTTGGATAGACTAGTGAAGGGATGAAGGAAAAAGGTTACAGCTGTCGTTAAGGTCCTTCAGAGGAATCAACAAGTTGAAGGTGCTACTTGGGAAATCGAGGTGGACATGCAAAAGCGATATCCTTATCTCTTCCATTCCACTCAAGTCTAAAGTATTAATCTAAGTCCCCTGTGTGATTTCAAGTCTTATGTTTTAACCCCTACGTCATTTGCATACATTCATGTTTGAATTGATAAGTTCATGATGATTTTGAGACTTATGTTGAGATTTTTGAAATGATGTTTAAGTGCATTGTTGCATTCTTATGTGGGATGAAATTATCTTATTTACTTCTCTTATATATATTTCTTTGATATTCGGGGACAAATGTTCCTAAGAGGAAGATATTGAAATGACCCCAAAAATGTCCGAAAATGTGCCTCAGAAATGCTCATAATTGTAATTTCTATATATCTTAAAATCTGTACGTGATATTGAAGATTCAACTTCATATTCTTGTTCAGGGGGAAAAATTGAGTGGGATGGGTATAATCCTAATTTTAGAGGACCTTTAGCGAAAAATGAATTTCACAAATTTTGAAATTTCAGTGACGATCCGCGTTGGTACCATGATGCGCCACCATCATGGACCAGTGTTATTGTGTGCCAATTTTGTTATTTTGGTCCAAGGCCTTTGGGTTTTTAGCCTACGCCTCCCCATGCATAAAACACCTATACTTAGTCATTTTTCAATCTCATATCATACAAGACATTCCCCAAAATTCTTTCTAACACTTAGACAAATATTTTACCAAAAATTCTAGTGTCCCAATCTTATTCCGGATCTAAGGATTTCATTCAAGCTTCAAGTTCTCAATCAAATCTTCATCAAGGCGTTCTCCAAAGTTGAGGTATGTGGGTTTCAACCATCAGGTCCTTTCACCCATCCTGCCCTACCTTCTTTTTATATAAATTGCATGCTTTCAATTTAATTTATCTATATGTATATCTCATTATGAATTTTGAGTATAAACTATATTGGGGTTTTATGAAAGGTTTTTCAACTATGCATATTTTGAGTCATGAAGCTAGGATCCATTGTATGATTTGATGAAGGATTTTGATGTATCTTGCAAGAGGGTATTACCTAGTGTTGGTGGGTGGTTTTAAATTGATTTTTCTCACATGATTTCACTCTTAAATTGCATGATTTTGTATTAGTATTACACACCCACCAAGTGTTTGATAAAATGTCCGATTTTAGATTCTTGAGCTATTGATGATTCATTACATGATGTATGATTTGAATGACTTTATAATAATGAAAGGAAAGTATTTATGTGTTGTTTTAATGGAAAGTATCCATAGTATTGTGAGTTCACCATGCCTAGTTAAGGAGGTGTTACACCTCAGTCACCATGGGTGGAAGGGTGTGAAACCATCAACCAAATTGAGGGGTTGTTACCTCAATCACCATGGATGGTAAGGTGTGACAACTAACAACCAAATTGAGGGGTTGATACCTTAATCATCATGGATGCTAGGGTGTAAAAACCATAAACCAATTGAGGGGTTGATACTTCAATCACTATTAATGATAGGGTGTGACAACCATCAACCAATTAAGGGGTTGATTCCTCAATCACTTCCAAGGGATGGTCTACCTTGGATTCCAAGTACTAAGTTGCTTGGTCTATATGATGGTCTCTTTCTTCACATGTAATATGTTCTATATAAACATGTTTTACTTCGAGCATCATTCATACATGTCATATTGTTACTATGCTTATCCATTGCCTATATTATGCAATTTAATTATGTTGCTTATCTCTTGCTGCATTGCATCCCATATACTTAGTACATTCAAACGTACTAATGCATACTCTATGCCTACATGATGTTACCATCTAGGAACTGGAGCTCCACTTGATGTTACTATCTATTCAAGCAAGTTTGGCTAGTCCTCAACTCCGAGGACTATATGTTTTGATCTTATGTTATGCAAAGACTCTCTTTATCTTATTGTATGCTTTTGGCTATAAGGGTTTGCCTAGAAAGTTGTCTTGGCCCTACTCAATTCTAAGTTTAGAGGTGTTGTTGGACAAGTTATGTAATGATGTTATGAGCTTTGACTCTCTTGACTCTTATATGTTTTAAGCTATGAAAGACTCCCTTAGTCCCTTTGCCCTTATTTCTATTCTCTTATTGTTGTTTAATTGCTTTCACGACCAAGGATGTATAATGATATGTTAAGAGGCTTGTTTGAGGTCCCTTCGGGTTCCCTATTCGCCTTGTCACGTCTAGGCCTTAGGCTTGAGTCGTGATAGTATCGTGGGCCCAAAGTAGAGTAGATACAATATAAAGTATGTGCATGCAATGTCACAATATAATTATGAAATATACATGCCAATGCCACCAGGAAACAGCCTCTCTACTTCTATGAGGTAGTGGTAAGGTTTGCATACATTCTACCCTCCCCAGACCCTATTTGTGTGATTCCACTGGGTATGTTGTTGTTGTTGTTACATGCCAATGCCACAATATAAGGATGAAACTTTGTGCATAACGATGCAATGATGGAATATAATATATGTGCATACCAGTGCAACTAGTCAATATTAGATATTTGCATACCAATTCAACAGCGGGATATAAAATATGTGCATAATAATGCAACAATGGTATATAACATATATGCATAACAGTGCAACAATTGAATATAAGATGCGTACATACCAATGCAACTAGTCAATATGAGATATGTGCATACCAATGCAACAATGGAGTATAAGATTGGTGCATGCCAATGCAACTAGTCAATATAAGATATGCATAGTAGCTAGCACATCATGCAACTATACTATGTATATCAATTATTACCACTATGCCTTCATTATTTCATATTATCATTATCTCATAAATGATCAAGATGTTTAAGAAACAAGCTCTATAAGAACCCCCAGTTAGGCTCATAACTCTTAAGTTCACCACATTCATTATGAATTATCTACAATGCGGTCCAGAAGTTATCTCTACTCTCATATTATCATAATGATACACAAATTACCTCAAATCTCAGGATCCGAATTCAACAATGAGGTCGTCATTTACTTAATATTTGACATAACCAACGTCGTATTCCTATAAAATTCAATCATATCATGTTATTGGCTCATAATTCAATCTACATCTCACAATTATCACATAAGGATACTCAATAACTCAAATTCAGTCCCAAAAAAGTCAGTCGAACCTACCTCAACGTCGAAATCGCACTCGAACAAGCTATTAATCAACTCAAGTCTCTAAAACGATCCTCAAAGTGATCAACCGCTATCAAAAATAGATACTACACATCAAGAGATGCATATTCATACCCATATTGGCATGAATTAGGCATAGGAACAAAATGGTCAAAATAGGGAAAAACTTTGAAGTTCTCAAATCTTTAAAATTCACTTCAAATTAGGTTCTACATGAAAAATGAAGTTCATGGGTGAAAATTTTACTAAAATTGAGTTCAAATCAGTAGGGAAATCATCAGTTCAAGTTTCAAGATCATAAACAAAAATTGCCAATTTTGGACATTTAAAATCATGAAACTCTAGGCGAAATTAAGATTAAAATCATAAAAATTAATCAAAATGATGTAAGGAACACTAATGCAAAAGATTTCTCCGAAAACCTCTCTTCACAAATCGCCTCTCAAAGCTTGAAGTGTTGAAAATGAATTCAAAATGGTGATTTTACGTCTTTAAAACTGATGTTATACCAAAAAATGGCTTTTTGAAAAGAAATTCAAAAATCAGTTTTAAAACTCAACTATTTTAAGTGAAAACCAATTTTTAAAATTTAAAAAAAAACAGAGTCGCCACCTAATTTTAAGGATAATTAGGAAACTGATAAACATTTAAAAAGACCTAACAGAAAAATCTTTTTAAAATTCAGAGAAAGGGTTTCAAGAAGATTTTACGCACTTGAAGTGTCCGTTAAGTACGATTATCCGACGATTAGGAGACTTGACTAACTTTTGACTTGAAAAAAGATTGACTGATTTTGAGATTGATTAATTTTAAAAGACTTTGACTAAAATTGAAAAGATTTGACTGGACTTGACTAAATTTAAAGCAATTGACTAAACTTGAAGGAAACAGACTAAGTTTGAAAATTGAATTAATTGTAAAATCATATTTTTTTATTTTTCCTTTATTTATTTATTTATTTATTTGATGCAAACATTTTTTCAAAATAAAATGAAATTAATAATAATTAAAAAAATAACATAAATGGTTCTGACATATTGGGGAATTTAATTAAACAAATAAGATGTTAGAGTTAGACAAGTATCACAGACAAAATAATGAACCTATATGTAACTGCGGATAACTCAAAACAAGGTCCTTTCGTGGGCTTGCTATTCGGGATAGTCTAAGATGTTGACTCCATGTACGAGTATGATGGTGTGGAGTCCTGAGACTCTAATTTGCGGGAGTCATGAATTGACGCCTTATTTGCTCCCAAGGTATTCATACAAATAACAAGAAAAGAATTAGAAAGAGATGATATCATTAATGGATAATATAGAAGCAATGGTATAAATATGAAGTACAAACAACAAAAGTCATGCTAGCCTTATATGAAAGAGATTTAAAAGCTAGTCTTTGTATAAAGAGAGAGCTGAAATTAAAATGAACATAATATTTGAAACAAACGAGATTAGTGACGTGCTACGAATCAAGATTCTCACAAATTACACTGGATTATTGCATATTATTAGTCTGGAATCAGTAGAAGCATTTGCTTACAGCTAAAGCTTTGTCTTGAAATCAAAATAGTGCTCAAAGTGGAAACAAGATTAGAAAAAAATAAAAATGCAACAAAGCAACAATCAGTCAAGTAACAGGTGGCGTCTAACAATAGACAAAGAGCTCAATGT
>JAABOM020058354.1:0-14016 GCA_011800125.2 Solanum clarkiae | reverse complement strand
CCTCATCCCCCCACCCCAACATAAGGAGAAGAGCAACTTGCGTACAGTTCCCCCAAATCAACCCTCTTCTTCGACCATTTTTTTCTCCAGAAAATGAGAAAACCTGTGAAGATCTTCTACTAGGGTTACGTTTTCTGTTCGCAATCTCGACTTCAATTCAAGTAAGAACCTTTTGGTAATTTATTTTCACAGTTAGAGTTTACGGCTTTATCTAATTAAGTAGTGTCTAGAGATTCAATGTATATACATGGTTATGTTGATATTTCATGTGTTTTTATGATTGTTTTGGTAATTTTTTTGGTAATAGTGTTACATCATATTATATTGTTGTCTCGAGTTTGTTTCTTTCGGCCTTTATTTCATTGTCTTTCTCTCATTATTTCATGACTAGTTTCAATTTGTGTATTTGAGTGGTTCCTTTTTCATTTTTATATTGGATGTTGTATTAAATGATTTCTCAGCAGGCGGTCTCTGTTCCTATTGTTGACATCCAATTTTTACCCTCCACAGTATAAATTAATCATTGAGCTTTTAATTTTAACAATTTGAATTAACTAGCTTTTGAAAATACAAAAAATATTTTTTCTCAAATAAATTTTATTTTTATTTGAAGAATTATTATTTTGTAATTAACCTAATTATTTCAAGTTGATAATATTGAAAGCTTTTAAATTAATTTGTATTAATTCATTGTATGGTCAAATTAGTTAATCGAATTCAATTTGACTATATTTAATTGGCCAAAATTGCAATCGAATTTGGCCAATTCGTAAATCAAATTTCCTATCCCCTTGAACCCATTTTCAGCCCTCATCTTGGACCAAAATTTTGGCCCAAAATCAATAAGACCCAATCCCAACTACCCCTGACCCGGCCCATTTCCCTTTCATTTTTAGCATCCATATATACATACATATATACGTGCGTGGGGGCCACGCACCCCCAATTTCCTCTTTTTCCTTTTTTTTCCCTTCACGCGTGCATTTCTCTCTCTCCATTTCTTCTTCATCGACCAACGAAGAAGACCAGGGAACCAGACGATCAAACCCAGATTCCCCCCAAACAAATTCCCCGACATTCACCCCCTTCTCCGTACACACGTGTCCCTTCCCTATTCCTCGTCATTCGATACGTACCTCATCCGTTTTGGAATCAAAACGTGGTGCATATCATAACCATTGATTGAAATCGATTGCTGTGATATGGACTCGTGGATGATTCCCAAAGGATGAGGTAGGTGATTTCAAATTCAAGCTCCAAAATTAACCCCGGGGGATTTTCCCCAAATGACCTCTGATTTTTTCGGTTTTAAGCCCTAATTTGGGGACTATATAAATATCCATTTTAAGTATCAAGAGGCAGCCGTCGATAATCCAAGAAACCCTAACAAAAACTTACTTGATTTTTCATAGCCATTCTTGATTTCCAAAGCTCGATATAGTTCACAGACCCTCGAACTGATTTCCCAGATACTCGTTTGATTTTGAAGGTCCTAAAATTAAGGATTCTTAGTCGAGGAAGGTGTAGATGGAATTCTTCAGTAGTGGAGAAGCTTCGTCAAGTTCGTCGTCTCAGTTTGTTGCATCGATACAGGTAATATCTTCATCTGAACTTTTTATTTTTAATAATGCATGCACTGTTGTGTTTCTAATTTCTATGTAGCTGACTAGATGATGTTGTTAAGTCGATATGCTATGGGATTGTTGTTTGAGATGAAAGTCAACTTTTAAGCTCACATTTATTAGTCATTTGTGCATGATTCCTTATTTCGTGACCTTGTCTGGTCTTTTCCAAGTTTCAAAACTCTAGTCGTGGATTGCGAATAGATTTTTAAGGACTTGAATCTCATTTTGCTTAAGCTCCGGCATGTACTATTGTGTTTCTTGTGCACAAGCAGGAGCTTAAGCAAAATGAGATTCAAGTCCTTAAGAATCTATATCACAATCCACGACTAGAGTTTTGAAACTTGGAAAAGACTAGACAAGGTCACAAAATAAGGAATCATTCACGAGTGACTAATAAATGCGAGCTTAAAAGCTGACTTTCGTCTCAAACAGAAATCCCATAGCATATCGACTTAACAACATCATCTAGTTAGCTACATAGCAACCAGAAACACAACAGTGCACGCATCATTTAAAATAAAAAGTTCAGATGAAGATATTACCTGTATCGGTGTAGCAAACTGAGATGATGAACTTGACAAAGCTTTTCCACCACCAAAGTGTTCCGTATACACCTTCCTCGACCAAGAATCCTCAATTTTTAGGACCTTCAAAATCAAATGAGTTTCTGGGAAATCAGTTCGAGGGTCTGTGAACTATATCGAGCTTAGGAAATCAAGAATGGCTATGAAAAATCAAGTAAGTTTTTGCTAGGGTTTCTTGGATTATTGACGGATGCCTCTTGATACTTAAAACGGATCTTTATATAGTTACCAAATTAGGGCTTAAAACCGGAAAAATCAGAGGTCATTTGGGGAAAATCCCCCGAGGTCGATTTTGGAGCTTGAATTTGAAATCATCTACCTTATCCTTTGGGAATCATCCATGAGTCCATATCACAGCCATCGATTTCAATCGATGGTTATGATATGCACCACATTTTGATTCCAAAATGGATGAGGTACGGATCGAGTGACGGGGAATAGGGAAGGGACACGTGTGTACGGAGAAGGGGGTGAATGTTGGGGAATTTATTTGGAGGGAATCTGCGTTTGATCGTCTGGTTCCCTGGTCTTCTTCGGTGGTCGATGAAGAAGAAAGAGAGAGAGAAATGCATGCGTGAAGGAGAAAAAAGAAGGAAAAAGAGGAAATTGGGGGCGCGTGGCCCTCACTCGCGTATATATGTATGTATATATGGATGCTGAAAATGAAAGGGAAATGGGTCGGGTCATGGGCGGTTGGGATTGGGTCTTATTGATTTTGGGCCAAAATTTTGGTCCAAGATGAGGGCTGAAAATGGGTTCAAGGGGATGGGAAAATTGATTTACGAATTGGCCAAATTCGATTGCAATTTTGGCCAATTAAATATAGTCAAATTAAATTCAACTCACTAATTTGACCACACGATGAATTAATACAAATTATTTAAGAGCTTTCAATATTATCAACTTGAAATAATTAGGTTAATTACAAAATAATAATTCTTCAAATAAAAATGAAATTTATTTGAGAAAAAAATATTTTTTGTATTTTCAAGAGCTAGTTAATTCAAATTGTTAAAATTAAAAGCTCAATAATTAATTGATATTGTGGAGGGTAAAAATTGAATGTCAATAGTTATATCCTTGTATCCATATCAATAGTCATTTTATATTGATAAATTTCCCTTTTTTAATGTTTTATTGTTATCTAATTGTAATGACCCGAGCGTTGTATGCTTTCGTCGGAGCTTGAAATTTTTGATTTCCAGAAGTTTTGGACCAAGGTGACACTTCAAGGGAGACCTCATGGTCTGTGTGAGGTCACACAGCCCGTGTGGCCTCCAGTGAGGTGACCATTGGCCTCAAAATTTAGTATTAGACCTTGAAAGTGGAGATTTTGGCTAAGGCACGCCACATTTGCACCCTCACGATCCGTGTGACACTTTATGGACTATGTGGAGGGGTCATGTGATGTCCTTGGCTTGAAATCCCATAATTTTGGGACCAAGTAAGGTGCAGGACTCGTGTGGCCTCCCTTGAAGGTGACTTCGTCGAATTTTTATATGGAATCTTTAAGCTCAAGCTAAGTTCACTTTTAAGCCCTCAATTCAATCTTATTTATGTTGTTTAAGGTCATCATAGGTCTTCTACGTCAAGCCAAGTTCAAAGGAATTTCGTTGGCTAAGTTTTACACAAATACTGATAGAAAGGTCAACTTTAAAGCCCATATCTCTTAGCACAAAATGAACTGGGTGACCCACAACCTCTGACATTAAAGCTCCTTGAATTATCTTTCCAATGCATCTGGTTTCACCTCATTTCGTGTTCGAAGTAAAAAGTTATGCCCTTTTTGCATAAAATCTATCTGGGCTAGACGAGGAGCCTTCACGGACCATGAAGAGCTTCACGACCCATGAAGATAGCCTTAAGAAGTTACCGGTAAAATTTAAAAGGGCATTTTGCTGAGGTATTTTTGATATTTGACCCATCCCCATGGCTTTTTAAGACCTTTAAACCCCTCTTTACATTTCTAAATTTCTCATACACTAATTCAAAACCCTGATTCAAGACTAACCCTTAGTTTCAAAAACCAAATTCTTTCAAGTCTCTCTCAAGAACTCTAGTGGGGATTTTAGCTTAGGAATCAAGCTGGGATGACTCATTCTTCTTCAAATTTCTTTGGAATTCCTTCATTAACTAAGGTATGTGAGTTTTGATCCTTGGTTCCTTCCAATCAAGGAGACCCGAATCTTTTCAAGAAATTTTCATGAATTTAAGCTTACTTTAAAAGTGAGTTTTCATTATTATGATTATTTAAATTTAATTGATGTGTGGGTTATACTTTATTTATGATTTTAAGTTATTTTAAGCCCTATTATGATTATTTACATTAAATTTATGAAGATATGATGAATATGCATGTCCCTCTTAAGCTTGTTTTGGGCATGGGTAGTCTATTATGTTTTAAATGCAAATTTTCTCATGTTTTTACTTGAATCTTATAATGCATTATTGAATTGAGTTTGACTCTATGTTATCTATGTCATTCTCATATCATCCATAGCATATGCATTCATGTACATTGAATTTTTATGAAATTATGAAGTGGGTTAAGCTCAATTATGTTCATATGTATAATTTTGATAAGATTATGATTATAACAAGAATGTGCTCACATAAATATCTAAGATTATGACTCAAGGAGCAGTTATGGGTGTTTATACCACTATGTTTAAGGGAGTATCGATTGAGGTTTGAGTCGGAGTGGGTTATCCCCAACGGTCCATACTCATTTCTCAAGAAGGTACTCCAAAGGAGCTATCCCTATGCATGAAAGCATCACATGAAGAATGTTTTGGCTTTTTATCCTGTTATGCATGATTATGAAAAATACGTTTTGGCCTTTATGCCTAAGAATGCATGTACACAATTTGAAGTCTTAGGCCTCTTTTACAAGCATGTATACATATGTATTCTAGTGGGATG
The DNA here is from genome assembly GCA_011800125.2 of Solanum clarkiae. Taxonomy (NCBI): domain Eukaryota; kingdom Viridiplantae; phylum Streptophyta; class Magnoliopsida; order Solanales; family Solanaceae; genus Solanum; species Solanum clarkiae. The sequence goes on along the minus strand of JAABOM020058354.1, from coordinate 8,885 downwards.
ACGATCTAGCACCGATGGATTAGATTTCGGCGTAGACTATCCCCAAGGATCCATACTCCTTTTCTTGAACTAAGTGTCTAACATAGGATTATGTTTATGCCCCAAGGGGGAAATTATGTTAAGGATCTTCTTTGGCAAGTAGGTCACTTTTTATCGGTATGAAGGAGACAACGGGGTCCCAAGGCATAGCTCTCTTGGTCTCATGTCGGTTATGGTCCTATCCTTAATATATATGAATTATTTTCGTATTCATGCATCATGACATATTGATATATTATTCCCTTGTTATATGATTCTTTCTATATATGTGCTATTATAGATCATCTAACACTGAAATGCAAGTTTAATGAGTTCGTATGCATTGTATGCCCGCATACTTAGTATATTCAAACGTACTAACGCATACTTTTGCCTACATGATCTAACCATGTAGGGACCAGAGATTTACCTTCATCCACCGTACGATGACCAGATTGGATCTTGAGATACTTGTTGTGGTGAGTCCTACCTTTCAAGGACAAACCATCATTCCTCTACTTATGACATTTTGTTTATATCATTTACTTTGAGGGTGAGCCCGGGACATGTCTGGGCCCGGCGTTATTTTATGATTAGAGGCATTTGGTAGATATTTTGTAGACTCTCATACGGTTATGTGCTATGTGTTGTATTTTTGGAGCTCATGACTATGGTTATCTATTTGATATGACTGTTATGGGTTGATTATGAGAATGATGATAAGTATGTATGTCTTGAGGTGGAAATACGAAGATCCTAAGCCCCGAATTGCCCCATAGCATAAGTCATACTTATCCGCCCCTTAGTTCTTATGTGTTATGTGCTATGTAAATCCATGTTAATCTCTATGCCTATGATGTCCCCTTAGCATGAGTCCTATTTTCCCGTCCCTTAGAACTATGTGTTTACTATTTTATATGCACTTTCGAGCTGATGATGCGTGAATGAATGCTATGAGACTTGTTTGGGGACTCTCGGATTTCCATTCACTATGTCACTCCTAGACCACAGGTCCAGGTCGTGACACTAATGAGACTCTTTTCTCTTTCTTTTATATCTATAATATGACTTTCTTGAAAAAAGAGTAAGAAGGTGGACCTGATATTTATTACAAGGGTAAATAAGTGCTGACACCTAATGTTATCTACATTAAAAAAATTAATTCATGTTTGGAAAGAATATGATCCAGATTTGTTGTTGTATATAGACATATGTGAAGAGTTCAATCAAAAATTGGGTGTTATAAAAGTCAAACGGCTGCTACTCAAAGGACATTCAGGATGATATTATGTGATTAAGGGGAATTCTGGCATAAGAATAATACAAAAATCTTTGTCTACTCAGCCTGGTATACTAGATTTCTTTGTTGTAGATGAGAAGGAGGATATTATTCCAGCTAGTTACATCAGCCACCATCATGAACCTTACCTTGTTATAGTAGACGCTATAACTGAGGGTGGATCAAGTGAGGAGGAAGATGATGAAAATGAATCTTATCCTAGTGATGAATTGGAATCCTTTAGAATGGAAAAGAAAAGAGAAGTAAATTAGAAATTAGACAACTTGTTAAGTTGACAAAAGGTATGAGCTTTAAGAATCTTGATGAAGCTAAAAGAATTATGAGCTACTACTCACTTAGGAAGACTGGCCTTAAAGTTGTTAAGAGTGACTTTTCTAGAGTAAGATATAGGTGTTATGTTCATTATCTTTTTGTGTGTTTGATTTCTCAAGTTAAGAAAGGGTAAGGATTTGAAATCAAGATCTTACAAACAAAACATACATGTCCAAAGCATTCAAGAGTAGAAGAGCCACTCGAACAAGCTTTAGCATACTATTTTAAGAACAAGGTCCAAAGTAATCCTAAGTACAAGGTGACAAAAATGAGGTAGAATTTGGATGATAACTTTCTATCACGATCTGAAATTCAGATGTGATGGCACTCACCTAACCCACCAATGTGAGTCAGCACAAAACCTAAGCAACTCAACATAATAAATAAAGTGGAAGATTAACAGTCTAAAAGGACAGATTAGCATAAGCAATTAAAACTACAACCTTTTCAAGATTTGTGTCACATGTACAAGCCTCTAAATACAGAATTTTGAATGAAATACATGTCTCAATATCTAGTTCTCAATAGAACAAAACATAAAAGTAAAATCTCTGAGAGGCTACTGAAAGGACAAACAGCTACCTCTCAAATAATTTGGAAGCTCAATCCAACAAAAGGGGAGTCTAGCAGGGTGGATCGGGCTCACAGCCTACAAAAATGTAGCAAGGGTTGAGCACCAAACAATAGGGTACTCGTCAAATGGAACTAAACTAAATTAAATTAATGAAGAACACAAGTACTCCCCAATACCTAACCACATAATTATGTTGAACTACAAACCTATACGTAGAAAAGTCCTAGCACAATATGATATATATTTCAAAATAAAATAAATATACTCATCACCTGACATAAAATCTCCAACTCATAAATATATAGATCTAATAGTTACACTTAGCCAATTACACAATAAGTCTACAATCTCATAAGAAAAACAATAATAATACTAGACAAATATGATATGAGATGGAATGAATGCCATAAGATGAAGACAGTGTGATGCAATTTCAACTGATTGTGATGCACGTTTGTCCTACGATACACATCCGCTGCTAATCTCATATTCAGACCCATGCGGGGCACACAAGGACTGTGTATCGTGAATATTGCCGATAAAGACCTTGGCTAATGTTCACCCGTCCGGAAATTTCCTTGGACCTATTCGAAAGTGACCTCGAACTCATTCAGAAATGACCTCAGACCGCCGGCATATTACCTTGGCTCGACCGGTAGAGACCTCAGCCACCAATCCACATGTTACCTTACTAATCTCTCGGTCGTAGCCATGATAAGTGTCCAATGCACAGATAATAAAGGATATAATGTGCATGATCACAAGTATATCTCAGTATCAACATCATATGAATTCAATATTTTATCATAGTATCAATATCATCAGTATCTCAATAACATCACAGTCTCAATATATATTATCACGGTCTCAATATGTCAATATCAAATAACTCACAGGATCACAGGTATTACAAATTCATAATTAAATTTACAAGCCAAGAGGTCACCATATGGACAATGGGATAAATCAAAATCTCATAATCAAAGCTTATAATGATGCAATTCTACCACAAAATACTAAATTTCACACATATAGGAGCATATAAAGTTCAATCATACTTGACAAAAGGTTAGTAGTCCACTTGCCTTAGATAAAGTCATGAATCAAGTCAAATCAAATGTCTTCTCCTTTCTATGATACTCCGATTTATCAAAATCTATTCAGATAAAGCATCACAATCACATAACGAATTTAATGACACTAAAACCAATCAATTCGGAGAAAAAAGATAAAATGATCAAAAATTTCATACCCAAAAAAGTAGCTAAAATTTAAAATTAATACATGAAAATATTCCTCAAGTAACCCGGAGTTCAACGGTGAAAACTGTTTTGAAAATGGAGTTAAGATGAGGGAGAAATTATCAATTAAAGTTTGAAATTCTAAGTCCAAAAAATCTCTAAATTTCACCATTAAAAATAAAAAATTATAAGTTCAAAACACAAATTAATCAATGAAAATCAATGAAACAGGTTAGAAAATAGTTACCCAATTGATTTGCCTTGAAAAACCTCAAAATCCTTCTCTAAAATGAAGTTTGGAATATTAAAAATAGTGAAAATGTTTTAAAACTCAACTTTAAAAATTGAACACTATACAGGTATGCTTTGTGTTCTGCGAACACTGAGCTTAGTTCGCAAATGCTGAAGCATAAGTTGCCTCGACACGCTGCGAATGAGGAGAGGCTTCCACAAACGCAGAGGCCATGATGGTAGTGCTCCGCGAACGCAGGCCTTCTTTCGCGAATATGGAGGTCTACACAATTTGACCTCTGTGAACGCGGTACCAAAGGCACAAATACGAAGTATAAGTCTCACTTGCACCAGAAACAATTGCACCAGCAATAACAGAATTTTAATAAAACACGAACTGGACATTCGAAATTCATTCAGGACCCATGAACACAAAATAAACATGGAAATCTACTAGAAACGACACTCCAGACTAAATGAAACCTTCAGAATTTGAATCCGGAACCTCTATGCCCCATAACCCAAGAAGGATAACTTAAACTAATTTCGAACTCAAAAACTAAAAATATTCACGGAAGTTCTAAAAATTATAGCAAAGTCATTTCTAGTGTTAATTCATCCTTCGGAACCACTGAAACTGACAGAATATTGATCCAAGCCTCCAAACTCCAAATGTTGACCAAAGTCAAGCTTATGATCCAAGATGAATATAAAATACAACTTTGGGCCTAAAATCTCTGTTTTAACTCCAAATTCAGTCTTGCAAGTTCTCTCAGACTAGATTCAACATTTCAAAACTGATGGAATCAACAGAATCGCAATTCGATACTAGAAAGTCAAAATAACCCTTAAACTCAAATTATCAACTTTAAACCTTTAAAAACTAATAATTTAGCAAAACTCAAACTTTTTACAAGGTTTTCAAAATTCAACTTTTAGACTTGACCAAAAGGATTGAAATTTTTATGATACCATGAAGTATTGAAGAGTTAATAATTTTACAATACTAATTTCATGTTCCCACAGCTATGTTTGAAAGGATGATATGAATGTTTGTGATGGATTATTAGGATGGTTTATATTGATGGATTTTAGAATATTTCCTATCTTCATCTAATAGGGGTTTTTGAATCTCAATATGGGTTGTTAAAATGATGAATTTTGAGATGAATTTCATGACACGCAAACTAAGGGTTTTACTATAATGATGGTGGGTTGTTTTAAATGGTTCCTGAATGATCTTATTTTACTTCATTCATGTTCTATGCTCTCGTTTTACATGATTTTAAGCTTCCATGCATAGACCCGTCATATTTTGAATAAGTTTACATGATAAGCTTCTTATATTGATGAATGGTTTATTACAAGAAATACAAGTTATGAATATGATAAATGATAACGTGTATCAAGTATGTTTTGAAATGCATTGAATTCCTATGAAGGCTATGCTTAATTATAAAGCCTCTCCCCTCCATGTTGTGATGGTACATAAGATTATGCATGTCATGATTATACCCATGTTCATATGTCTAATAGGACTAGTCTATTTGAAGTCAAGAATAAATAAATGATTGAGGTATGAGTCCTCCACCTAGTAAATCTTAGAAGATGATGATAGGCTAATACTAGAGGTATAGATAAGATTTAGCGTCTATCCTTATAATTATGATTTATGTTCAAAAGTCTTCTAAGATGGATTAGTAGAATATCTCTCCATTATTTCACATGGCTTATGGAATGAGTTAGTGGAATACCTGCCCTCACTAGATGATTCTATAGTTCATGTCCATGGTCAATCTGTAAGAGTCACACTTAGCACCGAGTGGACCTTGGGATATATGTGGATACCCTTCATAGCTAGGGCAAGAGACCGTTAGTAGAATCTCATCATTCCATAACTACGTGCCACTGTAGAAAATATGGGTCACTGCTAGTAGAGTTGTAGAGGTTGACTTCTATACCAATCGTTATTAGAGGTGTATTTAATAGCTAGCTTTAGTAGATCCACTTAGTCATCTTATGAGGTCGCCTTGGCAAGTGCCTTCCCTTTTCTTTCGGTATAGGAAAAACATCGAAACTTCGTGATTTAGCTCACATGGTTTATATCGGTTAAAGGTTGATCTCACATATGTTCAAGTTCTCTATATAGTCCCAAGTTGTCCATATATAATGATTATGATGGTTATTTATGTCATATCCAAGGGTGTCTTAAAGTTGTATAGCTCATTGTCTCTAAGGTTTAAATGGTTTTCTTCACATATGTTATGATTCTTTGTTATTGAAAATGGTATTTACCATAAAGATATACAACTTTCTTTCTAAGTATGTATAGTGTCCATCATTATAATTACTAGAGTTTCACTTATACTAGATAATTCTTTCTTTGATGTAAAAGTAAGATTTTCCCAAAAGATATGACTATTTTACTTATGCATGATAATTTATGTCCCTCCTTGTCCTATTTTTTATGGTTCAGGTGATGTTTCTAAATGATCATATTACCCACTAATTTCATGACATATGTTATGTGCATTGCATGCCCACATACTAGTACATTCAAAGTACTAATGCATACTTTTTTCCTACATGATTAATCATATAGGGATCGATGCTGCTCGATATCCTCTACATGGCTAGCTTGGATTAGTGAAGATTGTTATTGTGGTGAGTCCTCGAGTTTGGGGATAATATCTGATTTCTATCTTGCTTATGTTGAGACTTCATTCCACTTTACTTTCTAGTTTGAGGGTGAGCTTAGGATTTGTCTTGACCCCCGTCCTACTCATGTCTAGAGGTATTGTTGGATACTTATTTTATATATCTATGTTGAGATGATGAGATTTTATGAAAACTTATCTCTTAGTCTCTATTCCCTATGCGATGTTATTTGATAATATTGATGTTGATAGAAGGTGATGAAAGTCCTTAATCCCTACTTCCCCATAGCTTGAGTCATACTTACTCTCCCCTTAGTACTTGCTTGCTATGTGATTCATGCAAACTCCTTTCCCTTATTTATCCCCATAAAGTAAGTCCAAAGCCCCATTTCCCTTAGAAATTATGTGTTTGATGCTTGCTTATGCTTTCACAACCAATGATATACAAAAGATATGCTAAGGAACTTGTTTGGGTTACACTCAGGTTTTTTATTCGCCTTGTCATGTTTAGGTCTCAGGTTTGGGTCGTGACATATAGCCTCGCTCTCGAGCCTATGGTTCCACTGCACCTTTACTGAGGTGATCTTTTTAGTCCTCAACTTCTTCACTTGCCTATCCAATAATGACCATTGACTGCCCCTCATAAGTCAAATTGGGACTCAACTGAACTGAATCTATGAAAATTACATGAAACTCGTCTAGAATATAATATCGCAGCATCGAAACATGAAATACAAGATGGACTGAAGATAGGTTGGGTGACAATGCAAGGCTATAAGTCATCTCTCCCACTCTTTCTAGTATCTCAAAAGGACCAATAAATCTTGGACTGAGCTTTCGCTTCTTTTCGAATCTCATAACACCTTTCAAGGGTAAATACAAAATCCAAATATGAAAAATTGCAGAAGTGTTGTGAACCAATTATTGGCAGATATTTATGTGAATAGTGAGCTATATGGTTTGATATATGTGAGTTTCATTTCTAATTCACTCACTCTTTATGTATATGTCTATTCACATTGGGTTATGGAATATGATAATAGAGAGATATTGGTACTTGAAGTCGATGTCTTTCCTGGTTGGTGTTATTTATCGAGGGCTCTTCTAGTGGCCAAGATCTCTTCTGGTCAGAATGATTTGTTTGGATCTCTTTTGACGAGTATGATTTTGGCCGAGATTTCTTTCGATAGGTCATTATTGTCGAGGTCTTTTTTGGTGGTGGAGGTCTTTTTTGATAGATACATGATCTGTATGAGACCCTCATAGGTTTTGATATGAGGTGATCAATAAATGTGTATTGTAGGACAGACACGCATCACAACTACATAATATTGCATTGTATCATTCACACTTCACTACATCCTATTTCACTCATAGATTTAATATGGATATATATATGAAGTGTGATATGACAGTTAGCTCTGTACTTGTAAATTGATGAAAGTTATTTGCCTTATACTGTATATTTGTATTGTGGATATGTACATTGTATATGCTGGCTCTCCTGCGTGCATGATTGTAGTTGCAGAGGAATGTGGTTGGGATGGTAAGAGTACTTGTATTCTTTATTACTTTATTTAGGGCTTAAAATTCATTTGTTAAGTAAATGTGGTTGGGATGGTAAGAGTACTTGTATTCTTTATTACTTTATTTAGGGCTTAAAATTCATTTGTTAAGTACCATGTTATTAGGTACTCACCCATTGTTTCTACACTTGTGTAGGTATTGAGTCAGGTACCTCCTGATCTCCTTATTCACCATTTTAGACTGAGCTTAAGACAATTTGAGATGTAACAACTAGTCCTTTTTAGTGGACCCTTCAGACTTCTGTTAATTACTAATTTATTTTATTTGATAATAAAAAATATTAAGACTTGTATAATTTTCTTTGTCTTTTTTTTATTTTTGTTGTAGTAGAGGCTTATACATGTACAGCAGTCTTGAGTTGGTTTTTAGGTCGTGGATATCCTTCTTTTATTGATTATATTTTCATACTTAGACTGTATTTTTGTGTTATCCTCTGCATTATGTTGTTATATTCAATTTAGGCCGATTGTCTCGGTGGGTTAAAGGCGAGTGCCATCACATTCGATTTTGGATATTGTTCAAGTGACAAGATCAAACTCATAATCCAATCTCTAATCCATTACAGGATTACTCCGAACCTCACTTGACTCAAATTTTTTATTCAACTTTGGCCTAGCCTCAAAATATTCAAGTTACTGCTCAAGAATTTTCTAGTCAAAATTCTTTTCCTTGGTTTATCCATAAAGATGGACCAGGTTGTTACAATAATATATGTGAGGATAAAATAATCAAACTTCTACTGTTATATATATATATATATATATATATATATATATATATATGCACACACATGAACACAGACATAACAACTAAATAGTCGTTTCGACATGGAATTTCATTTTATGATTTTGAAATTATGAGATGAAATCAGCGTTTGAACATGTAATTTCATTCCATGATTTCAAATCATGCGATTAAATTCCAAATCTCCCAAAAGCTTGAATTGAGAATTTTATATCATGATT
>JAABOM020058353.1:0-14016 GCA_011800125.2 Solanum clarkiae | reverse complement strand
GCGTGTTTTTTCGACCAACCAACGTCACCACGCTACTTAGGGCATTCAATATACCAAGCTTGTAGCGTCAAATAATCAAAAACAAAAAAAAAGCAATTTTTCCCTTTGGAACTGCTCAAACCCGAGAGGGTTTGTTTTTTCCAGGTTTCTTAGTTTTCTTGTTTGTTTTGCTTGTTAAAATGTTGCTAAGTGTGGATAATTCTTGTACAAGACAAGCTTATATGCATATACACCACAATACATGGCCACTTGGGCCAATGATGAGGTGCCAAGCCCTCCAAGGCCCCACCACTCTTTACATTCATACTTCTAAAAGACCATAGTTTGGGAATTTCCACAATCGGTCCCAAAATTTAATTAATTTAATCCGATTGAGGACGTTCGGGATTTACGTTAAATTACGGGTCCTAACAAAACCCACATATCTTAGGTCTAGAGTTGCTTGGAATTGAGATTGGGAAGAATGGAGGCTTAGAAATGATCCTTGAATCCAATCTTGTTCTTGGGTTTCCTTGAAATTAAATTGGAGCTTGATGGAGGCTTTTGAGAGAGTTGAGAGTGTGTTTGAGATGAGAGTAATGAGTTTGATCCTTTGGAATATTGTTTAGGTCTTTTAGGAAGGTTAAGATAATATTGGAAGTCTGAAAAGGTCAATAGAATAATTAAAATTTACGAAAAACGCCATTAGTGAATGGATGGAAAAACTCGCAAAGTTTCATCTCACTGGAGACTTTGCTGCCCGTGTGGCACTCCATGGGTCGTGTGGAGTGCCCATCTGAAGTGCCTTATTAAAAAAATAGAAGTTGGGAAACTTGAAAAAAAATTGACATTTCGTCACTTTGACGGACCACTTCACGGACCATGTGGTGTCACACGAACCGTGTACTGGTCCGTCCCACCTTACTTAGATGAAAATGTTGCTGGTCACCGTACGCCCAGGTGCCATGGCCCATACCCATTCACACGAGCCATACAAGGCAGTCGTGGCCCATGCCTTGGCTTCCAATGCTACCCACGCCTAGCCAAGCCTCCTAAAACACCTCCATACCCCTCCTCACGACCAGTGATGAGTCACACGACCTGTGCCACTGGTCGTGGACCAAGACTTATCCTTAGCACGCCATTTTCCAGTCCCAAACATTTCCCATGACCCGTACAAGGCCACACTGCACGTATGGGTGCCCGTGGGGCTTCACTGCATGGGAAGGTCTAACGAAAACGGTCATAACTCTTTCATCCGACATCGGAATGAGGTGAAACCAAGTGCTTTGCGAAGATAACTCAAACAACTTTCATTTGACATGTCTTGGGCCACCTAGTTCCAAATGTTCCAAGAGTTATGCTTATTTAAAATTCACCCTTGCATGAACCATTACACAAAACTCAACTCTTACAGAAGTCTTGGACTCGTTTGGGTACTAGGAGTCTCCCATGAACCTAATACACCCCAAACCTGACCAAATGAGGCTTGAAACATGGATACATAAGGACATAGAGTTACAGGGTGTCATAGCCCCATTCGCAGTAGAGGTGTTGTTGGATATTGACTTGGTTTGTATTATGAGCTTGACTCCTTTTATGTTCAAGTTATCATGAAAAACTTCCCTTCATCCTGTTTCTCTTTTTATTTTTGTCACGTCTAATCTTGTTTATATTGCTTCCGCAACCACTGAAGTATATGATATACTAAGAGACTTGTTTGGGGTTCCTTCGAGTTCTCCATTTGCCATGTCATGTTTAGGCCTTAGGCTTGAGTCGTGACACATTGTGATGATATAATAAAATCAAGAAGCTGAAGTGACATATCGATGGTCTCCTACCAGCTTCACCCTTCAAGTCTCTCTTATATATTAGGATAACATTTATTTACTTCTTACCTAATTTGTTTTTTATCTTATGTTTAGTCAACAAAATAAATTTAATAAAGTCAAACTAGCATTACATGGAAGAGGAAAAATACAATTACTTAATTTTGCATTTGATTGATGATGAAAACTCTAACATCCCATTGTTTTTATTTTTTTATTTTTGCAAAACAAGATCTACGATGTCGGAACAATTTTTTTGGGATAAAATAATTGAAAAGTCGCTGCCTAATGAATTAAGGTGCATTAGGACATCATTCTATCCTAAAAGTCAACTAAGGGTCTAAAGCCACTAGAGAACGGATAAGGATTTAGATTACCTCGAAAGGAAGGCGTTAGGCACCTTTCGAGGTCCACAAATGTAGGTCCTGACTGTATCTCACATTTTATGTGGGTAGAATATAGCAAACATAGGACTATTAATTTATTAAGCTAAGAAATGACTACACTGATAAAGCATATAAAAACTTTATTTTAAGATAAATAAATAAATAATTATGAATCGATTATTACTAATTAATACAAATCTATATGATAAAATAATTAAACATGCAGACTTATTTTTTTTGGTCAAGCAAGTAAAATAAATTTAAACATGTAAAATCAGTTTTAATCACAACAATTCTAGTGCTTAATCAAAACAATTCTAGTGCACTAGATGGTTAGGCATGTGAGTTAATTAAACAATGGACACTACAAAGCCAATGAAGCAACAAAAATTCATGAATTCAATCAAATAAGGTGAGATCTTCGATTATCATCTACATAAAAATAAAATACTTGCAAGATTAACCATAAAAGTTGGAGGGTTGACCTGATTGCTTCCGATTAATAAAGTGATTAACATATTTGAATAATATGAATAAAAGAAAAGACTAATTCAAAAACTAAAATAAAAGTAATGATAAGAAAAAAAAAAGTGCAGAATTAAGAACTAACCTGATAGCTTTCAAATCAAATGCTTAAAATATATCATGCAAAATAAAGTTTAAATAATTTAACAACACATGAAGAAAACCCCGAGAGAGTACCCTTGGCGTGGCCGACACTCAGAGACTATTGTTAGTCCCAAAGTGAACCACTCAGCCTCATCACATTCGTTTAATCACATTCTAATAGCAGAAGACATCCATGAATAAGCATACTCAGATGAAAAGAAATGACAAAATGAAAATCAAAAGCCAAAGGCCAAACAGTTTATCCATCAACTAAGTAAGACTAGTATGAAAGAAATTGGTCAATAATAACATCCAATCACATCAACAATCTAGTCTATGAAGCCTCCAAAACATCTGACTAAATGGTGCCAATAACAGACTCATGACTACCTATAAATAGAATAAGATAAGTCTAATTCAAGCTAGAATGGAAATATAATATCCTCCGAGAGTAGGGGAGGGATCACCAATCAATTGAAAGCAAATAGGTCCTCAACGGGGTGCCTGCTGATGACCACTAATACTTGTCTCTGCATCATAAAAAGATGCAGGCCCAAATGGACTTTATTACGTGAAATGTATGAGTATGTAAAATGGCAGAAAGAAACATGTAAAGGAGGAAGAATAACATCATCTCAAATAGCTCAATTCAAGAAATAGGAAGCTCAGTCATCATGTTAAGAGTCTAAAGTAAGAAAGCAGTTTAGATAATGATAACTCATCTATCATCTATGTCTCATCTACTCAGAGTACTATCAAGGCCTATTTGGGAGTTTCTCTCGACAACCATCACATATGAGTTAGTAATGATACAACGAAGAGATATTGTTGCCACATCCATCACCCTGCCAAGGGCATTGGACATCTCATCAGTAACATCAAGTCCTCTTTTGGGATAATAGGAAACATCTGATTTTACAATTCAATCCTCTCCTACATGGCTACGTATTTATTGAGTTCGAGTTGGACTTACTCTTACTCAATTCGGTGCTCAGATCTCCTCCCAAGACTCAATATGCTCATAAAACATCAACCCGATGGTTAACTCATTCATCTAGTCTCATTGGACATTGATTAACTCAATTTATCACATCAATTATCAACTCTTTGGTTACATCATTTTAAGGTTTAGTTCTTGACTCGTACGGACTCAATCATGTATCCTTCTAACTCATGGCATCCAGAAAAAAAGGTAGATTTAAAGCATTTAGGGGTTTCATGCTCTTTAGTCTCAAATTATATTCATGCATACTCATGTAAGTAAAATACGTAAAAAAAAATAATAAGAAATTATACTAGGGTTCATGTAGTAAGCTAAAAATCATCAAATTCAAGCAATTAAATCATAAAAATAATAATTCATTCAAGATTATATAGAAATACATTAGATTTTAAGAAAGGAATTTAAGAAACATCCATGGGAGAATCAATTTACTCACATCACCATCAATCCGGGTTATGGGGCACATGGGAGAACAGAATGTATGTTTGGTTAGCCTTACATACCTGTAAGCTTTGAACCTTGAAGTATCAAGAATTCTGAAGTTTTATCTTCAAAACCTAGCCATTTTCTCTCTTGAAACCTTGCTTCTACGTTTGAGAGAGTGTTTAAGTGTAAAAATAGTTGAACCAACAAGTTTAGGGCTTTGGTGTAAAAATGTAAACCCTAGTCTTGGAAGGATCAGAAAAACCAAAGTAACCTTTCTTAAAAAGCTGCAAAAACTCGTCTGCAGGCCCATCTATGGCCCATAGAATGTTCCACGACCTGTAGTTCCGCAAACTTTTGGCCTAATTTCGGGGCCTCTGATTCACTTTTACGAGCCCATTCTATAGCCTATAGAAGGTTCTATGATCCATAGATGGATCCATAAAATCTGGATCAAAAATTGAAGTTTCAGGATATTTTCCCACGAGTTAGCATATGGGCCATAAAATATTTCACGGCCCATAAAGGGGTTTCATAATTGACCTCTACTCTGGCAGTCTCCAGTGAAACGACTATAACTTTTAACTCCGAACTCCAAATGAGGTGAAACCAGTTGCATTGGAAAGCTAATTCAAAGGGCTTTCAATTGGTATGTTAAGAGACATCTAATTCTCTGTGTGCTAAGAGTTAGGATCATTTAAAGTTGACCCTTGAATAATCTAACACTAGAAACTCAATTTATAGGAAAGTCTTGAACTCGTCTAAGTGCTAGTGGTCTCTTATGACCCTAATACACTTCTTACATATAAGAATGAGACTGGAAACTTAGGTACATGTAAGGATAGAGTGACTGGGTGTCACAAATACGATGTCACTCCCTTTATTTCATTTTTATGATCAACTTTTCTAAATTCTTTCAGACAAGATGAAAATAATTCTTAAAGAAATTATTCAAGAGTACTAGATAAAATGTTTCAACATTTAAAAATGATAAAATGTTTCAACATTTAAAAATCATATAAAGATTTTGGTGTTTAGATTGTAAAGAAATATTTTTAATTATTTAACACATCCTTTTTTACGAAGGAGACTAGATGGAAGAATTCTAGTAAAAAATTGTCAAGTCCTTTAGATTTTTAAAAGGAGTGACACATGAAACTTAGACAAGAAAGGAGTAATGAATTGCTTTAATATTTTATAAAGTTATATGTGTGCTTCATACAAGAAGGCCGCTATAGCATGCCTTTTCAATTGTGTCCCAAAAAATACCTAGCTCCTTTCGAGGTGATGATTCCTCCGAGCTTTGCATAGCATGTCAATCCCTTCATCTACCATGGTTGAACTCCAAGCTAAGCTACGTCATTTCATTGGGATGTACATAAAACATTTAACAAGGTGAGAGTATGTTTGTTCTTAAAATTTAACTGCCTAAAAGAAAATTTGAAATAATAAAGTAATGAAATATTCTTAATGGATGTAAGCATATAAGTGGCTAACGAGACAAGATAGTAAAATAGTATTATACCTCAAAAATTATCAAAATACCCCTTGATGAGAAATTTTTCACATAACATATCATCTCAAACTTTTTCAATGAATTTGAGGCCGGAAATCACGATCAACGCAAAAAATTGAGTGGAGAAGTGGTCTCAATTGCATTTTAGAACAACCGGAGCAAAAGATAATTTTTCAGAGGCAAAAGACAATTTTCAGTACACGACAACTCTGCATCGCGGAGATGTCCCAAAATGGGTCATTCCCACACTTTACACATAAAACTCATTTGACGAGTACGATTGATGTGTTACATAAAAAGATAAAGCATGGTGGAATAAGTCCGCGATGCGGACCTGCTCCATCACAATTCAGAATTATTTTTCTATCGGTTGAAATCTTAATGAGGGGCATTCCATATTTTAACCCGTCCCTCCTACACTTAATTCATGACTGATATAGGTCTTTTTTTCCTAAAAAGGGTTCCTCAACCCATTCTTAAGTTCATTATACATTCTAACTAAGGAACTAGGACTAAAAAGAGGAGAAAATAATTAGGGATTTGAGTGATTGGAGCAAATTCATGCAAGATTGATTGCTCTTCCTTCTTTCTAAGTATGTACGACTAAACTAAAGCATGAAATTGTTCTTCCATGTGCCCCATTAATAGAAATATTATGAAAGTATTAAATCTCCATGCATGTTTCTTTAAAGGTTATCTAGTAAATTATATATTCTATGCATTTTTATATGTTTAATGATCATCATGAACTTGATTTACTAAAAAATATTCTTACATAAGATATTTCATAAGTCCTAGATAGTATTTAATAAAAGATTGCATGAATGAACCTATAAGGGATTGAGTCTAGAGTCATGACAGTATGAGTGTGATTGTGATTGTGATTTTAATATGAGAATGGTGATGATGGTGTTTATAGAACTTGACGATCGTGAGAATTTTCATAATTGAACTCAACTGATTTGTCTAAATTGACAGACCTCTTAAATTGTTGTCTAATCTACTCTTGAGAGGTTGATGAGATTGAGAGATTGATTGACTTGATAAAACTGATGAACTGATAGAGTCCATGTGAGACTTACTGAGTAGATTGACTTTTTATGAGTATTGAATCTTAGGAGGAGTATCTAACATCGAATTGAGTAAGAGTAAGTCCAACTCGAACTCAATAACTATATCACCAAATGTAGGAGTGGATTGAATCCATTAAATTAAAATATTTTCCTATTTTTATGTCCTGAATTAATAGGACTTGATTGATTGTTGGATCCATGGTTGGTCGATTCATCCTTTACCTTAGCAAAGTATTGGACAAACGTGGCAACGGCATCGGCTCGTTGTACTATCAGTGGCTCATAAGTGATTATTATCGAATAAGAGAAACTTTCAAATAGGTCTTGAATGTACTCTGATTGAACTAGATTGGATTATATATGATTGGTTATTGTTTAAACTATATTCTTACTTTAAACTTTGACATTCTGATTGGGTTTCTTACTTCTTAATTTGTGTTATCTGAGTTGATGCTATTCTACCTTTATCTGTTTCGTTCTGTCATCTTACATACTCGTACATTCAAGCATATTCAAGCAAATAGAAAAAAAATTAATATAATACATGGTTAAGAAATTAAATTAGTTTGGTAGCTTTTGCAAAGCCTCACCCAAATAAAGAAGCATATATGAATAATTGAACAGAGAGTTGCACATTATTTAAATAGATCATTAGTTACTCGAGAAGTTTACATGATGACAAAAATATACTTAGCTTATAGATAATAACAGGACTGATAAAGACATTTACTACACAGTTCTATATCTATGAAATCATAAAGATGTCACAACAATATTGTCAAAAAGCTTCTTTTACTTGCATCTTTTCAAAGCTGGATTGAGTCTCTTCCAAACCTCTTTAGGGAGTCCCTTTTTTTTTTTTTTGGAGTGAGTGATACTTTCCCTGGATTTAGTTGAACCTGGTTAGGAATTTTTTGAAGAAGGAAAGCCAAAAAAAAAAAAAAAGCATTAAAATAAAACAAAATCAGCAAGCTAACAATTAAGAAGAAAAAGAAAAAAAAGTTAGAAAACATGCTTCACTGGAGCATGAAATATGGGATATCACAATTGGAAAGGAAATTTGAAAGAAAATATGGAAATGGACTAATTAAAATGAGAGTGATATTTTTTCAAAATTATTTTTGGAAAGATAATATTTACATATGATTAAAAAAAATATTGAGGATAATTTTTTCAAATATGAAAAAATTTGACCAAGTTTAAAATTTAAAATTTGAATGTGATTAGGGCTAAATGAAATTCTACCAAAAAATACATAAGATAAGTTTCTACTAAATAATAAAATATTACTAAATCACTAACTGGGTTTTATTGTAAAAAGGGAAGAGGAGGAGGAGGAAGAAGAGGAGGAGGAAGAAGAAGACGAGGAGGAGGAGGAGGAGGACGAAGAGGAATAGGAAGAAGAGGATGAGGAGGAAGAGGAAGAGGAAGAGGAAGAGGAAGAGGGAGAAGAGGAGGAGGAGGGGGGGAGGAAGAGGTAGAAGAGGAGGAGGAGGAGGAGGAAGAGGAGGAGGAGGAGGAGAGAGAGGAAGAGGAAGAAGAGGAGGAAGAAGAGGAAGAAGAGGAGGAAGGAGAGGAAGAAGAAGAAGAGGAGGAAGAAGAGGAAGAGGAAGAAGAGGAAGATGAAGAGGAAGAGGAGGAGGACGACGACGACGAAGACGACGACAACGAAGACGAAGACGATGAAGATGATGAAGACACGACGAAGAAGAAGAAGGAAAGATAAAATTTTCTTGTTCAAATATTTATAAAATAAGAAAAAAAGATAAATGTCAAAAGTAAGTGAATAAATACCTTTATATTAATAGAGCTGTCAATTCAGGCCCACTCCATCCGGGCTAGCCCATACACGTTTTAAAATTTTACGGGCCAAGTCGAGCTAGCCTATTTTTTTTTGGACCAAAAAATAGATAGCGCAGCCCATTAGTACGTGGATCGTGGACCTTGCAGGTCATCTCACATTTTTACAAGTATATCTTTTAATAAATTTTTAAATTAAATTTATAATTTAAAAATATTAAAATAAATAGCAAGACAATATTACATGTATTAATGTTATTATTACATATTATAAAAACATAATTTGTATCTAAATTTAAATATTTAAATTTTTTAAATGAACATTGAGCTTGGACTCTATGATTTTTAATACTTTATTTTATTTTTATTTTTAATTATTTTGTAATTTGGCCCATGGGTTAGCCCAACCCATATTGCAAAAGCCTTACAAATCAGCAATCTTATTCGAGCCATGCTAAAAAATTCATTTTTTAAATGGGCTTCCAAAATCTTAGCTCAGTCCTGCTAAATCACGAGTTAGGCTAGGCTGGCCCAGCGGGCATAGCCCATATTCACGACTTTATTTGTATATAACAATTAATAATGATGATGATTTTGTAAATTGAGAACACCAAAATATATAATTTATCGAGTAAAAACTATATATAATATTTTGCATATAATAAAAGAAATAAAATTTTTAAAATTACTTAATTAATCAAATAGGTTGATTAAAATTGAGTGTCAACAGTAATCATTAGTTAATATATGTATATACTAGACTTTCTCTACTGCGCTGCACGTGTATGGGCATTCTTGAGAGTCATATAACCATAGAATAACATCCATTCTATATTTAATCAATCTATTGGAAATGCAACAGCGATTCCATTTAAGCATTGTTTCTTGCAAGCGTAAATGTTCAGTTATATCGAATTGTACTCCTCTAGACCAAATGTAAGTTTTTAAAGTACTTTATTATTTTATGTTAATATTTATAATTCTTAGTAGAATATAATAGTGTTGAAAATATGATATCTTCGTAAGATAATATTTACTAGATATCAAGGTAATTAATTATAAGGTTTAAATCCATGGTACAAAGATTATAATAATTAATATTAACAATTATTAGAGTTTTCACATTAAACTTGACTTGACCGTTTATAGGTTGAGGTTGTGCTATGTCAAATGTCATTTTAGACTTGAATAGTCCCTACATAATTAAATGATAGAAAAGCTGATGATGTTAATATCATAATTAGCGTAAAAATGTTCATGTCATGCATATAAAGAGTATGATGATAGTGAATTTTTGACATTCCTTCAAGGAATCAACCATTTGTTCTCTTTATTTGATGATGATTCTATAGATCCTTCAACATCTTGTAAGTGTCGAAATATCAATGATTGCAGTCCGGTAATTTAAGCTTTTAGATGAAAGCCATAGACATACAAAGAAAAAAAATCATTCGAGTTTCACATGGGACAAATAATTAGTATGAGTTGACTTGTTGATACAATGTTCTAAACCGAAAGCTCAATTAGTTCCCTATGACACCATCCTGATTCCTGGTCATTCAGTTTCTAGCTGTTATCACAAACTTGTGAAGAAAAAAAGAGTGATGTCCTCTTCATATGAGAACTTGTCTGGAGGAAGATATTTTGACATTTCTCATTTGGAAAAACTTGTACATGAATGGGATTTAGGCATTCAGATGAAGCATACAATGGATTGCCTTTATATAGATTTTCCATTACTAGATATGTTTCTCAGCTTGCAGAGCTTCACAACTGAACACTTGGATGCTACACAGAAAATCCAAGCTCCTTGGGATTCAATCAAATTTGAAAGAATCAACAGTCCTGACAACCTTGAATCTGTGTTATATAAGTTCAAAGAACACATCGGAAGTTGGAGTTCCGAACTTCCGATTCGTGAGCAATTTTGCTTTGCGAGAGGAAGGCTTTTGAGCAATTTCAGTTCTTTTAACAGCCGCAGAGGATAAGGACATTGTAACCATAGTTGTGAGTATACATATGGACTGTACATAAACATAGTATAAGACAGAGAGTTTCGAACATCTGATTCGTGAGCAATTACTGCATAAATCAATATATAAGGGGCAAAGTATCAATGTTTGTGTGAAAAGGTAGTTAGTCTTTTAATAAGTCTTATTAACCTAAGCAACTTAAGGAGTTGGTGCCACATTATGCCAAAGAGAAGATCATTGGGAAGTTTGACCCTTTCAAAAGTTGTTAATAAGTTGGTACAACAAATAAAAGAGTAATTACAGGGCTCTAGTATACGTTGGTGATCAGATATAATTTAGATAATAACACAAGTGTTAATTAATTAGGGGCAAACTTACCACTGATTGACACAGAGGCAATATTTTTTGGGTGGCTAAGCAAATATGTAAGTGTGATTTGCTGAGGAAGCAACTCTGTGAAAGGCAGGAATCAGTGTAAAAAGGAATAAACGCATAACAAAGTTTAGTTATCGTGTATGTAATGGCTGATAATTTTTGTAAGCAAATTAACATGAGATACATGTTTGCTCGACGTTAGAGATCAATGCTTGAACTGTGACATCTAGAGTTTCTAAAAAAGAGAGGCTGAGGTGGAAGATAAAAAATCTATATTTATAATAATAAAGAGAATCTATTCATATTCAAAAATGGGATTATCAACAATATTTGTCGCAACCGATGGAGATTTGGTTGAGGTTGGCATCTGCTTAGATTGTGAGTATTGGAAGCGACGACTTGTGAGGGTTAGATGTGATGCTGATGGCAGCCCGATGATAAGACCGACAATGAATTAGTGGACCATTTGTTAGTCCCCTATGGACATTGAGTTGAATTAGTTACTCTAGGTGAATGACAAGTTCTACTAATAAGAATCTCAACAGTTATTTCTTAAGGCCTAGGTAGTACTCGCCTCTATCATCATGTTCCAAAGAGGGTGAATACGCTTTTCTTGATTCTAGCCTTGGGAATCAATAGAGTTGTTTGACTATTCCTTCTAGTGTCGACATGTTATTTGTTTCTCATTTCTGTTTATGATGTTGCTATTTCTCCTTCCAATTTCAATTTCTCAGCATGCTTGTGCTTCGGATGACAACGGAAGTCCTATTATAAAGGACTATTACAGTATTCCACTTACTGCAAGGTACTGCTTAATGATTATTTATGTTGCCAAAGTGTTGTTATATCTGATCATAAGAAAGTGTCCAATGTGTTCCTTTATCAGCTGTTGAAATGGTAACACTCATGTGATATGCTACTTGCCAAACTTGAGATTGTCTATAGTGGTTTCGGAGACCCTGGTTCTTAGGTATAATATTCTATAAGCATAAGGTTAGAAGTAAGATTTTCAGGGAAAGAATGAAATTAAAGATTGGGGAATGTTGCAGAATATCAACTGAGAATTAAATCATATTTTTCATTTAGTGATATAGAGTTAAATTTTATGGGACAATATGACAATATTATTAGGAAAATGCTAAAGCAAGTAACAGTGTATATAAAATAGAGGAGAAGTGGGGAAATTGTCGCGTTGGAAGATTTTCAGCAATTCGAATGTTATAATGCAGGCAGTTAGAACATGGATTGACCGAAAAATGTGAGCGCACATAGATAAATTGAACCTAAAAATAAACACTAAGTAAGTAAGAAAATTCAAAAGCCCCTTTGCAGAGGCGAGTGATTTCACCAAAGCAGAAACAATCAGTTAGGGGTGGAAGAAATCTGTTTACAATTTCCTACACCTAAAGGGAAAACGATAACACATTAAAGGAGATGGCTTTGAGCTTAAAGAAAAATAAGAACATAGTGAAGGAAAATGCTTTGCAGACCAAGCCATCGCCTTAAAATAAGTGATGCAATGCCACATACCTATTTAGTTAGCAAGAGGTTAACAAAGGGTTTGCTTCTATTTGAGACATTGACTGTGCAAATGGTGGAAGTTGAACTTGAAAGTGACAACACTTGTTTAGAAGAAAGTGATGATCCGTGATCAGAATCTGGTAACATGGGATGGATACATCTCTGTGTATCCGAATGGACACGTCGTATGTTGCCAAGCGTGCTTTTAGTTTTTTTTTTTTTTTTTTTGCGGCAACTTTTTCAATAAGTAGGCTAATTAGGTTAGAAAGGATATTTTAATAATTTGATTTTAGGATTTTAGAGTTGATACTTTTAAGGTAGTATATAAATATAACATTTGACCATGTTCCATTGTGAAATTTCAAAAAAGAAAAAATCAAAGTAAAAAACCGACATGTACTTCTCAAAGTTTAATTCCAATTTTTTTTTTAAAAAAAAAAGGATCAAACACCCCTGAGACAAACTAAAAAAATAATAATAATAATGAATGAATGAATGAAAGAAGACTATTTTTTGCTAAGTATTCATGATTGTATCATACAAATATTATTCAAATCAAAGACTACTTATCAAAAGAAAATATAGGACACGAACAAGGAATAATAAGCTTTTATTTTTGGCTAATGCTTTTTTGTAAAGTTACCTGGAAATAGAAATTAAATTTCAATTTATACATTTTGTGAAGTCCCAAAACAAGCTCAATTTTACAAGTTATGATTTCTACCTATATTAAGATTTCTATGATTTCTTATAGGTTCTATCAAATTGCATTAAATTCTTCTCAATTGATTTTATTGTGCATGATTCAAGTATAATTCAATATTTTCAAGATTATTTTCATGAACCCATGCCATAAAAGTATGTTATGATTATAACTCAACTATGTTGACATGGATGAACTATAATTTTTGAAGAAGATTATCAATTTTTTAGATAATTTCATACAAAGTATCATGTATTTAGGTTTGCTTCCGATTGATGCATTCTCATTATGAACCAATGCATTTAGATTGTTTTTGATCGAAATAATTCTTATTATGATATTATTATATATTGAGATTTCTTCCAATTGAATCTTCTCACTATGACGTGATGCTTTTGATTAAAGTGTCTTTTATTAGCTTGTTACGAGGCCATGACATGTTTATGGAGCTATTCTTATGATTTAAGATTTTCATGAAAAAATTGAAATTACTAGATTCTTATCATTTTAAAAGCTATGATATGTTTATGTATGAATTTTTGAGAGTATTACCTAGCACCAAGTTAGACTAGTGGTGATTATTCAGATTCTAGAACTACGTGTCATCGTAGGATGTCTGTTGACGTTGACATCCCGAAGACGCAACGTCGCGACAACTCGATGAAAATTGATAAAAATAAAGGGTGTTTGAATAATGGAAAAAATGATTTGATTTTGGGGAAAATTAGTTTGATTTTAAGAATCGCCACCTAATTTTAAGGATAATTAGGAAACCAATTATTTATTTACAAAAATAGTCTGTGAACCAAAAATTCCAGGTAAGGGG
>JAABOM020058352.1:0-14017 GCA_011800125.2 Solanum clarkiae | reverse complement strand
GATTATGCTCCTCCTTATGAGTTTATGTTACTCTTTATGAGGTTATGCTACTCCCTATGAGGTTATGTTACTCTTTATGAGGTTATGCTACTCTTTAAAAGGTTATGCTACTCTTTATGAGGTTATGCTACTCCCTATGAGGTTATGTTACTCTTTATGAGTTTATGAACTATGATGTACTCCTTACCCTTGTGTGTGATTTGGGGTTATGAACTCATGCTATATCTCTCACCCTCTAGTATAAGTTAATTGGATAAGCTAACTATGTTATCTTAATGGGTTAAGTAAACTATGAAAAAATGGATATTTTCAAGCATGTTTTACTACAAGCATTGTCCATGCACGCCATATTGCTATATTATGTCTATTGCCTATTGTTATACATTTTGATTACATTGTCTATCTCTTGTTGCATTGCATCCCACATACTTAGTACCTTCTAACATACTCGCGCATACTCTTTGCCTACATGATATGACCATGTAGGATCCGGAGCCCCACTTGAGCATCTCCACCCACGTGGCTAGTATGGTTTCACTCAAGCTTATTGGTGAGTCCTCCATTCCGGGGACGTTGATCTATGTTTCTTATGTTATATATTGATTCTTTCTTCTTTATTGCTATTTTGACTATGAGGGCGAGCCCGGTTGCTTTATCTTGGTCCCCTCTAAGTATCTATGTTTAGAGGTATTGTTGGACAAGTTATGTATTACATTTGAGCTTTGACTCATCTATGTTATTTAAGTATTAAACTCTCTATTTCTCCCTTAGTCCTATTTCCCCTTGTACATGTTTCTTATAATGTTTTATATAGTTTCAGTGTCGAAGGATGTGTAACGATATGCTATGACGCTTGTTTGGGGTTCCTTCGGGTTTCCCATTCGCCGGTCACATCTAGGTCATAGGCTTCGATTGTGATACTTTTTTGGAATATTAAATCTGAAGTTTTTCTTTTTCTTTCTTTTTCAAGAATTTAGTTTTCATTTACCTTAACTTTTTCAATTAACAGAATAAATAATGAAGTGAGTACTAAGTTGATGATTAAGAATATGGTATAAAGTTTTAATGACATGGATGATTAAGCCAAGTTTTGATACTGCTGAACTGAAAGTTGCCTATATATATTAACTATAATTTTCCTAACTAAATTTCTTCCTTTTATATTCATCGAACTTTTAAATTCCATCCCTAGAAAAGTTATACTTTCTTGAATAGATAGAACTTCATATTTGACTTCATGAAAATATCTAAATTTATTTCCAATTTAGTTAATTTTTACATTCTTGTTAAAAGAACGCAAATAAATAAGGAAAATAATTTAACATCGATCCTTTTGATTCTTGGTGTTCGGGTGAAGGTACTAATATTAATATTTAGATCACCATCTACTAACTTCCTTTCTATTCTTTGTCATTCATGAGGTTTTCTATTTTCCTCCTTTTTACTATGAAGTCATTAGTTTTCATTTACCTTAACTTTTTCGATTACTTCCTCTGTCCCATATTATATGAACACTTTTCATTTTACATGGTTATTAAGAAATTATTAATGTAATAGTGAACATTACTATTTATCATTTATTTATATTAATGTATATTAAATTAAGTTAGAAAAAATTATTAATACACTAATTAATGATGGGGTAAAATGAAAAAAAATAATTACTTCTATCCTAATTTTGTAAGTGTCCATATAATATGAGACAAATATTTATAGAAAGATATCCATATAATATGAGAAGTAGATAGTAACATATATAGTGACAATGACGTTAGCATTGAATGGATGATTAAGAATCTAGCGCTAGGTTTTAATGATTGATATATAATTTTAACCATGTATTGTTGTTGCCAAACTGAGAGTAGGTATATACTGACTCAAATTTTTCCTTCCTAACTTTTGCAACTAATGAATACATAAATTAATAATTTGGAGTTGAATAGTTGGGAGTTAAATAATTAATTAATTAAAATTTAATTTTAAAAAAAGACTTCTAAATATAAGGAGTAGTTTAATTTTTCAACCTAATTTTTAAATTTGCTATATATTACATACTTTTATTAACAAAAGATTTGATAATCAAAATTTTTGTTAGTTTCAAAGTCTTCATTATTAGAAAATAATAATATTTTTCTTTTTCCTTCATAACCTAGATAATTATTTATATAGAATAGTCTTAGATAAAGAGTGAATTATAAATATAAAGAAAGTAATTCAAAAGTGAATCTTGAAACTAAATAAATAAAAGATAAAATAATAAATTAATAAAAATAGTGAAAAGACGATTTTGTCTAACGAGAAGTCTTTTAACGAAGGGCAAAAAGTTCAAACAACATTTTTAATGATCTTCACGGTGTTAATATAGTATAGATTAACATATCTTTATATTATAAGTAACTGAATTAAGTTCTTCATCATTGTTGTTTATAATAAATTAAACTATTACATCAAATAAATAATATTTATTTATATGAATATTGTATTTTTATTTTAATAGCAAATACTATTTATACATAATTTTTAGATTGACATATCGCATACGTGCAAAACACGTGCATTGCATTGCATTATTTATTTATTTATTTATTTAGTTTCCAAATTCAGTTTTGAATTAGAATTTCTTTATATTTACAATTCACTTTTGATTTACGACTATTCTATATAAATAATTGTCTAGGCTATAAATGAAAAAAAAAGGAAAAATATTATTATTTTTCTAATATTTAAGATTTTGAACTTCTTTAACTTTGTTTATATTAATATTATATTTATTTTAATAATAAATTATATTTATATATAATTTTTAGATTGACATGACACATATGTGCAAATCACATGTGCTAAACTAGAATGGTACAAAAATTGAAACCAATCTCCCTCTCTAATGAACAACTGTAGTCATTTGAAATTAAGAGAAAGTAGAGAAAAAATAAATTGTTCATCTCTAGGAAACATATTTATTGCTGCTAAAGCACTTGTGTATTTTAATTAAGTAATGGTTAGCAGGCCCTCTAATTCAACGAATGCAAGTAATCTTCACTACGTAGTCTTTATACAAAGAGAAATTCAGTTTGGTGGGGTTCTTTTTTCATATCGGGTTCTTTTTTCATATGTAGTTTCTTTTTCATAACCTTTGGATATGTTGCAACCCTCTTAATTCATCCTTATTCAAGCAAATTTAATATTTCTAAATTTTATCTCTCCTTTTGTTTTGTCTCAGTGTTTTCTTTAACTTTTCCTAGTTTATTTATTTTCACTAACCAAAATTGAGCATTAAAAAACATTACATTGAGCGCAAAAGGCAGTTGAATTTTGAGTTTATGTTATATTGAAATTTTTCAATGATCACAGAAGAATAAACTTTTGCCATTTCTCCAAGTATACTAAAATGGAAAGGGGTAAGTAACTTGTTTAACAACCTTGTAGTTGCATACGCTATACTAGGTGTTGCTATTTTCCTTTTTTTTTTTTTTTAATGGTGAGGAAAATCCATAATTGCTATCTTTTGGGTACGCTAGGGTAATCCCCACCACACGATACTAGGTGTTGCTTATCCTATCATATTTACTTGGATGAACCAACTTATTTTTCTTGTGATGAAGGGACACTATTAAAGGGAAGATTCTAAGTTATGCAGTAGTCGAAGTCCCTTGATACCAAACAATATTTGAATAAGTTTAATTGTTTAAGATTTTGAAATTAAACAAAATTATAACTATCAGTCTTACTTATTTATAATAGGTAGGAACTCCTCTTGATATAGTCGTCAATTATACAAGGAGATTACTTAGAACTCCTAATATTTACTACTTTAGAATTGCTTAGAGCTTTTATTTTTCAAATTCCTTCTAAATTCTAGAATTATATATTCATTAAATAAAAGTCCTAATTTCCTTTGATTTCTTTTCCTTGAAGATATAATCATTTATACGACCATTTCGGGGGACACTAATATTTTGGTTTTAAATATTTTTAAAATCAATTACTTAATACTTTATATTATACTAGGAAATTAGCTCGCGCAAAAAGCGAGGTCATAAATAATCTAATTGAGTTTATAAATTTTAATATTAAAACTAATAAAATAATTTAAAGTTATTAAGTTCTTTCAAGGTAGAAAATTTAGCATTATCAATTTATATCAAGAACTTCTACTAAGGTAATATTTTCAAAGTCCTAGTTATCTTCAATAATCTTTTTGAATTATAACATTATTTCTTGATATAATTGGCTTGTCAATAGTGCTTGAACTCCCTAACTTGAATATTAAATTACTATAGTACTCCCAATTTAAAAATTAATTTAATATACTTTTTCTATTTTATATTATGTTTTTTTAATTATATTATATTATATTGAAAGTAGATAATTTTTCGCATTGAAGGATTATGACTTTTTTCAAAAGGTTACAACTTTTTTGAGAAGTTGTGACTTTTTCGAAGAGTTGTGCCTTTTTCGAAGGATTATTACTTTTTCGAAGAGTTGTGACTTTTGCGAAGGGTTATGACTTTCCCGAAGGATTATGCCATTTTCGAAAAGTTGTGACATTTTCGAAGGATTGTAACTTTTTTCGAAGGGATGTGACTTTTTTGAAGAGTTATGAATTGTGACTTTTTCAAAAGGTTGACTTTTTCAAGGAGTTGGGGCTTTTGTGAAAACTAGTGAATTTTTCAAAAAATTATGACATTCTTGAAGGGTTATGACTTTTTCTAACAGTTGTGACATTTTTTAAGGATTATGACTTTTTAGAAGGTTTGTTAAAAGGTTGTGACTTTTTCAAGGAGTTGTGACTTTTTTGAAGGGTTATAACTTTTTTAAAGGGTTGTAACTTTTTTTGAAGGGTTGTGAATTTTCCGAATCGTTATAACTTTTAGAATGGTTGGGAAAGGTTAAAGTACATTTTAATCAGAAACGATGCCATTTGAGTTTTGTTAATATCTATTGGGTTATTTAATTATTTTTTAAATATTGAATTATTTTAAAAAATAAATAAATTATATGAGAGTGCTACGTAGGCGGACCTAACATTCTCTTTTATATATATATATATATATATATATATACACACACATATATATATATATACATATATATATACTAAAATAGAGATGGATCTCCTTCATCATATGTATGATACCTAATTCCAAGCACAATGGAGAAAAATTAATTGTCGGAATGGCGAACATCAATTTTGAGAATAACGCATGTAACATGAATGACATATTGTCTAAAAGGATCAATAGTATAAGATTAAGACGTTGCAGATTAAGAATAACTATTGTGTATCATTGAATTAACCACCAAGAGAATTGCCCCAAATTTGTCATGGCTCAAGCCTAGGGCCTAGATGTGACGGCGAATGGGGAATCCGAAGGAACCCCAAACAAGCGTCATTGCATATCATTACACATCCTTGGTCGCAGAATTGAAGCAATTAAAACGACAATAAGAGACAGCAAAAACAAGGGGATTGGGACTAAGGGAGCAAGAGAGAAAGAGAGATTAATACTTAAATATCATAGATGAGTCAAAGCTCTAGCATAATACGCAACTCGTCCAACAACACCTCTAACATAGATACTTAGTGAGGGCCAAGACAAGCAACCGGGTTCACACATATGCGTTGGTACGTCTGAATGTACTAAGTATGTAGGATGCAATGCAACAAGTATAGGCAACATACTCAAAATGCATAATGATAAGCAATAGATAACATAATACAATATGACATGTATGATCAATGCTTAAGTAAAACATGCTTATATAGAACATATTACGTAAATAAGAAGAGACCATCATCATAGACCAAGCAACTAGTGCTCGAAATCCAAGGCTCAACACGCCCTTGGTAGTGATCGAGATACCAACCTCTCAACAAGGTTAATGGACTTAACACCCTCCATCAAAGTGGTCAAGGTACCAACCCCTCAACAAGGTTAATGGATTTAACACCCTCCATCAAAGTGGTTAAGATACCAACCTCTCAACAAGGTTAATGTATTTAACACCGTCCATCAAAGTAGTCAAGGTACTAACCCCTCAACCAGGTTAATGGACTTAACACCCTCCATCAAAGTTGTCAAGGCACCAACCGCTCAACAAGGTTAATGGACTTAACACCCTCCATCAAAGTGGTCAAGGTACTAACCTCTCAACAAGGTTGTGGTCAACATGTAATACTATAAAAGCTTATCATGAAATTAACACATATACAACATACTTTTATCATCATAAAATCATATATCTCATATGCCAAGCATTAGGCCTTCAACAACTCAAGAATCATAAACCGGACATTTTATCAAACACTTGGTGGGTATATAGTGCTAGTGTAAAATCATGCAATTCAAGAATGTTATCATGCTAGCAAACCTAATGTAAAACCATCAATAGATACTTGGAAACAACCCTCAAGAAATATGTCACTACCCAAGCCCAGGGCCTAGATGTGACCGGCGAATGGGGAACCCAAACGAACCCCATACAAGCCTCTTAGCATATCATACACATATCCATGGTCACAGAAGAAATTAAAATGACAATGAGAGATAAGCATAAACAAGAGAAAGTGAGACTAAGGGTAAGAGTTAAGCACTTGAATAACATAAATGAGTTAAAGCTCAAAAATAATATATAGCTTGTCCAACAACTCCTCTAGACATAAAACTTAGTTGGGGCTAAGAGAAGCTACTGGACTCACCCTCATAGTCATAAGTATTCCCAAAATATAAAAGATGCAGTATAAACATAAAAATAAAAGAAGATAGATATTGTCACCATATATGAGGACTCACCAAAAGCTAACTTGAACAATTCTTCTAGCCACGAGGAGAATCAATAGGAGTTCCGGTTTCTACATGATGACATCATGTAGGTATAGAATATGCATTAGTACGTTTGGATGTACTAAGTATGTAGGATGCAATGCAACAAGAGATAGGCAACAGAGTCAAAAATGCATATGATAAGAAATAAAGAGCATAATAATAATATGGCATGTATGATTAATGCTTAAGTAAATCATGCTTTGCAAATCATTCATCTTACATATAACATAATATATAAGTGTGAGAAGAAACCTCAACCGACATAAAATAAGACCAAACGAGATACAATGTAATACCCCACATCTTACAATACTAGTACTACGCAAATGAAACATGAGATGGTTTGGTCAAATTAGCATAATTTTTAAAAGTTTTTAAATCTCGTGTTAATGGGCTATATATGCGTCTAACTCTTAAGAGGCTCGAGTGCATATTTATTTTGTGTCAAATTGAGGAGATCACAGCCTTCAATAAAGTAAGAGAATTGAGGTGATTGTAGGACTTAAGAAGCTAGCAGGTGAGTCACCTACTTGCTTAGCTTAAATTTTCTAGCTAAACGGAGGCAAGAATCGATGTCGAATTGTCCAAGTCTGATTATGAATAAAGTTTGTGTTAAGGGTGTACATTTGACCCATGTTTTAGGATCACACATGGACTATATTTTCATCCCAATAAAGATATTAAAAGGGACCAAAGACATCACAACACACTTAAACATTTGGGCCCAAACTAAGTGAAGAGAAAGTTGAAAAATGGGCAGCCCAAGCCCATCAACTTTGGAACCTAATTAGGCCTAATTGTGAGGGCCAAGCTGCTGCATCACCAGCCTCTTAATATATACTATTATGTGGTCAAAAGTGAAGGAGAAATTCGGACAAAAGAGTCTATATAAACAGCTCAAAAGCAGCCCCTTAATTAATTCTACTTAAAATAATTTTTCAGCTTTCCTAAATACTTTTGTCTTCTCTCTGTTCCATTTTACTAAGCAGCAAATACAATCCTCTAAGGCTCTTGAAGGAAAAAACGAATCTTGAAGGAAAATTTAAGTAATTATAGTTATGTATTTAGTATGGTTTCTTTATGAAAAACAAGAACTACATGCTAGTGCGTTGGTGCTGGAAATTTGGACAGAGTGTGTCCGAAGGATTGTCGTGAACTTTTCTTGTTAATTAAGAGGTTTATCTCTTCCTGGTTGGTTGTATTATGAAGTAATACTTATGTATTTAATAAAGGTTGGTTTTATAGTAATAACATCAGGCTTATTCACCACTTTTACAGTCCACAAAAGTGAGTCCTTATATGATATCGCAATTATGCTCTTAGCATGAACTTGTGGGCTGTTGGATGGAAGGCTATTGCCTCACGTCCTTAATGACTAATTTGTTACTATTCTGAGACTTGTTCAAGGCTAGTTTTTATATATAGATGTGTTGAGAATAGTTTGGTTAGAGTTGGGACAGGTTTGGAATTATCGACGTCGAAACGTAGTGAAGGGAGGTAATGTTATACTATCCATTTGTAGATTGTATAGAATTGTTATATGTAGTGCTTTGTGAACTGTTGTAAGACATTTATCGCACTAAAATAGACTGTACATGATGTGCACAAGGGAATGTGTATTAGAAAATACGATTAGGGGTGGAAAGGTTGAAGGAATACACTCGGGTTTATAAACACCCGCTTGCTGCCTGTGTGTTGTTTTCTTGTGTGATTG
This sequence comes from Solanum clarkiae, assembly GCA_011800125.2. Lineage (NCBI taxonomy): Eukaryota > Viridiplantae > Streptophyta > Magnoliopsida > Solanales > Solanaceae > Solanum > Solanum clarkiae. The sequence goes on along the minus strand of JAABOM020058352.1, from coordinate 5,476 downwards.
GGCTGCCAAGGTGTATCTATTGGCTTCTAATGCTAGTTTTATCACCTACTATGTTGTAGATTAATATTTGGAGGAAGGGAACGTTATCTCGAGGTAGTAACGAGGTCATACAACGAGGTATGTAAGGCTACTTAATTTCATATTACTTGGCATGAAATCTAGATTCTTCCTTGGCACATAAAGGCACTTGCCAACTCCGACACAACTATTAACTATATCTATGCTCTTTCACATGTTCATATGCTCCCATACATGGTTACCTTCATATCTGCATACATGCTTGGATACCAAGTTACATGAGTTTTTGTTACTCAACAAAGTTCACGAGTTGTTCCATTTTATACGTATTTCATTATTTGTGTAATGTGCTCTTTTCATTGTCATATTGTCTTGTATGATTATCTACATGTTGCAAGCTACATATACAGTCCTACGGCTCAAATATTGTGACTACCAAAAGAACCATCTCAAAGGTAATTGAAAGATAAAATATATTGTTTGCTGATGGGTGGTAGCCCGAGGGGTGGAAGAAACACCTAGCAAGGGACGATCCTATCACGGGTGGTAGCCCGAGGGGTTAAGGAAGAACCTAGCCAGAGACTATACTGATACATTATTTATTGATAGGTGGTATCCCGAGGGGTGGAAGATTCACCTAGTCAGGGACGATCCTATCACGGGTGGTAGCCCGAGGGGTTAAGGAACAACCTAGCCAGGGACGATCCCGATACAGTTTTACCACCAATCAGCTGGTCATTTGTATTACATGCTGTGCATAAATTATATAATAAAGGTAAAGTAATATAAAGAACATAAAGTACATGATCCCATAGTATAACTAAAGGTGGTCTCTTATCCTACACTAGTGCATAGTTTCAGTTGAGTTGTTACTTCATATATAGTATATCCTACCTTACATATTCAGTACATTATCCCGTACTGACCTCCCTTACGAGGGACCTGTATTTCATGCTGCAGGTACAGGTGCTAGTAGACCTCCCTAGTAGGAGTACAAGATATCCAGCTGCTGATACCAAGCTCTAGGTTGCTTCGGAGCTTTACATATCTAGACTTTATATGTTTGTATTGTAAAATTAGTTGAGGCGGGGCTTGTCCTGACCCTTATCAGTTAATTTTTCTTATCTAGAGGCTTTGTAGACTATGTAAATTATAGTGTGGTCCTATCTCATACTTTAAGCACCGTGCCCCAACGGCGTAGCCATATGCATTTCCTTTTGGCTTGTTATCACTGTTTAATTTCTTAAAGTCATGTCAAATGTAGAAATCCCTTATAATGCATATAGAAAGAGAATAGATACAGGTTGGTTCTCCCGATCCTTATCGGCAACGGGTGCCAGTCTGCCCTTACGGGACTTGGGGCGTGACAGAAGTGGTATCAGAGCGGGTTGTCCTAGGGAGTCTACAATGCCGTGTCTATGTAGAATCTTGTTTATCAATGTGTTGTGTACAACATTTATAAGCAGGAGGCTACATGGCATTTAAGAGTTGTTACTTTCTTTCCATTCTTTAGATCGTGCCATAAAGTTAAGTGTAATAGGTGCATTATATCTAATTCCTAAATTGTTTTGTACAACAAATATGCCAGAAACAAGGCAGAACAAAGGTAAAGAGAAGGGAGTAGAAGTGGTGGTTGGTATACCCAGCCAGGTGAGACAACGAGATGAGGTTCGAGAGGAGTTTTTGTCATAGACATCTCCAACTCCTCCAGTTCCTGATGAACCCAAAAGTAGTGAAATTCCTCCAGAACCACCTATTGATGCTACCGTGCGGGATCTGAGAAATGCACTCCAGCTATTGACTCGTATAATTGCTGGTCAAGGTCAAAGCAGAAAGGTCCAATTATGGGTACAAGTGGTACAAATAGGGCAGATGGCACAAGGATATGTGATTTTCTTAATTTGGATCCTCCATCCTTCACAGGGTCGGATCCTAATGAAGATCCCCAAGACTTTATTGATCAGATTCAGCGCACTTTAGATTTTATGCACGTGAGTGGTACAAAAGCTGTCAACGACATATAGGCTGAAGGGTGTGGCTATATTGTGGTATGAATCTTGGAAGCAATCTAAGGGTATACATGCACCTCCAACTACCTGGATAGAATTCAAAGAGGCATTTCTTGACCATTATTTGCCATTAGAGATCTGAGAGGCCCATACAGATCAGTTCTTGAATCTCCATCAAGGGAATATGAGCGTGAGGGAGTATAGCCTTCAATTTAATTCTCTGGCCAGGTATGCTCCTAATGTAGTTGCTACTATTGCAGATAGAGGTCATAGATTTGTGGATAGATTGGATACGTATCTGGTCAGAGACTGTACCATTGCTTCCTTGAACAAAGATATGGACATAGCGAGAATGTAAGCTCTTGCACAAAAATTAGAGGATCAGAGGCAGAGGAGAAGGACACAAGTATTGGAAAAGGGGCAGGCCAAAAGAGCCAGATCTACAGGGCAGTTTACACCACCCCAAGGTGAGCTTAGGCCTTGGTTTTCTAATAGACCGCCTAGGCCATCATCCTCCTACTCTACAGCCAATGCTCCACCACATCTTCAAGGGTCTAGAAGTACTTCGTTTGGTCAACAAGGTGGGGGACAAGGTACACGAACAATAGGATGTTCGGCAGGCCAGCCAATAACTCCTAGGAAACCTTGTAAATAGTGTGGAAGGAGTCATCCGTGTATATGTCATGTTGGGATAGACGCCTATTATTGGTGTGGTGCACTAGGGCATATGATAAGAGATTGCCCGAGGAGGCATATGGGTGATATAGTACAATCTACTGGATCAGCTGTTGCATCATCATCATCATCAGTTCCTCCATTAGGTAGGGGTCAACAGGCACCTATAGGCCATAGTAGAGGTGTTAGAGGGGCATCTAGCTCTAGCGGAGTCCAGAATCACACGTATGCTTTGGGGAGTCGGCAGAATTTGGAAGCTTCACCTGATGTGGTCACAGGTACATTGTCCATCTTTTCACATGATGTATATGCATTAATTAACCCTGGTTCTACACTATTATACATCACTCCACTAGTTGCTGGGAAGCTTAAGAGAACACCTAAATTATTGAACAAACTATTTGAAGTGTCTACACCAGCTGGTGAATCTATTATGGCTAGAAGGGTTTATTATGACTGTGTAGTAACTGTTTGTAACCATGACACATTTTCTGACCTTATTATGCTAAAAATGGTGGAATTTGATGTTATAATGGGTATGGATTGGTTAGCTTCTTGTTATGCCACTATGGATTGTCAAACTAAGAGAGTGTATCTCCACTTTCCAAATGAGGCAGTTCTTAAATGGAAAGGCAATGTTAGGGCACCAAAGGAGAAGTTTATCTCTTATTTAAGGCCAAAAAGATGATATCTAAGGGGTATATATATCATTTAGTTAGAGTAAGGAATATGGAGGCAGAATCACCAACTCTTCAAACAGTTCCAGTGGTGAATGAATTTGTCGATGTGTTCCCTGAAGAACTCCTAGTCTTACCTCCAGAATGAGAAATAGATTTTGGTATTGACTTACTTCCAGGCACTCAACCTATTTCTATTCCTCCATATGGAATGGCCCCGGCAAAATTGCGTGAATTAAAAGAGCAGTTAAAAGACTTACTGGATAAGGGTTTCATAAGACCTAGTGTGCCTCCCTGGGGTGCACCAGTATTATTTGTATGCAAAAAGGATGGCACCTTGAGAATGTGTATCGACTATTGGCAATTGAATAGGGTGGGAATTAAGAATAAAAACCCTCTCCCCGGGATTGATGATTTATTTGATCAGTTACAGGGTCCCAAGTGCTTTTCAAAAATTAATTTGAGATTAGGTATAACCAAGTGAGGGTAAAGGAGAAAGATATACCCAAGATAGCTTTCAGAACACGCTATGGTCACTTTGAATTTCTTGTTATGTCATTTGTGCTAACGAATGCACTAGCTATTTTTATGGTTCTGATGAACAGGGTATTCAATCCATTCTTGGATGTGTTTGTGATAGTGTTTATAGATGACATTTTGGTATATTCAAGATCAGAAGAGGACTATGTAGATCACTTACGACAGGTGCTATAGATTCTTCGTGATCGACAGTTGTATGCCAAGTTTTCTAAATGTGAATTTTGGATTAAATCAGTGGCATTCTTAGGTCATATTTTGTCCGATGAGAGAATAAGGGTTGATTCACAAAAGATAGAGGCTGTGAAAGACTGGCCAAGACCAACAAGACCCATAGAAGTTCGGAGCTTCCTAGGCTTGGCAGGTTATTACAGGAGGTTTGTCGAAGGTTTTTCCTTCTATTTCTGCACCCCTAACAAAGCTGACACATAAGGCAACCAAGTTCCAATGGAATGATGCATGTGAAAGGAGCTTCCAGGAGATGAAAAATAAGCTAACTTCTGCGCCTGTGCTAGTACTTCTGGAAGGCACTGAGAGGTATGCAGTGTATTGTGATGCTCCAGGAGTTGTCTTAGGGTATGTACTAATACAGAATGGTAGGGTAATTGGTCATGTGTCTAGGAAACTACAACCACATGAGAAAAATTATCCAACATACGATCTTGAGCTAGCAACAGTTGTATTTGCTTTGAAAATATGGCACCACTATTTGTATGGGGTTCACGTTGACATATATACTAACCATAAGAGCCTGCAGTACATCTTTAAGCAGAAAGACCTAAACTTAAGACAGAGAAGATGGCTAGAGCTAATAAAGAATTATGACGTTGATATACTATACCATCAAGGCTAGGCAAATGTGGTAGCCGATGCCCTGAGTTGTAAGAAAATCATGAATACTAGTGATCCAGCTGTGATAAGTCACAGAATGGCTAAGGATCTACGTCAGTTAGCTAGTTTGGGAGTTTGCCTTCTTGAAACTCCAAAGGAAGGGGTTATTGTGCATACTGCAGCAACGTCTTTATTGGTAATGGAGGTGAAAGAAAAGATGTTCGAGGATCCTATTCGTCGACAGCTGAAGGAAAAGGTGAGTCAGGGTACGATTATGTGTGCCTGAAGTTAACGGATTAAGAAAGTGGATAATGGAAGAAGCCCATCATTCCCGATATTCCATCCACCCAGGATCAACTAAGATGTACCATGACCTGAAGGGAATGTTTTGGTGGGGAGGCATGAAAAAGGGCCTTGCAGAATTTGTGGCTCAATGTCCAAATTTCCAATAGGTGAAAGTAGAATACTAAAAGCCAGGAGGTTATATGCAGTCTATAGAGCTTCCAACCTAGAAGTGGGATATGATCAATATGGATTTTGTTACTGGTTTGCCTTGCTCATTTCAGAAGTTTGACTCCATATGGGTAATAGTTGACAGACTTATAAAGTCAGCACACTTCTTGCCAGTTAGGAGTGATTATATAGCAGAAGGGTATGCCAAGCTATACCTCAAAGAGATAGTCAGGCTACATGGAGTCCCAATCTCCGTTATATCTGACCGAGGAGCTC
>JAABOM020058350.1:0-14019 GCA_011800125.2 Solanum clarkiae | reverse complement strand
TTACTCTTTATTTAGAGGCTTTGTAGACTATGCACGGTAAAAGTAAAAGTCATGTCTCGTACTTTAGACACCGTGGCATCAACGGCCTAGTCATATGCATTTCCTTTGGCTTATTGTCATTGTTTACCTACTTTAAGGGATTCTAAAGATAGAAGCGTATAGTAAGAGCGTAGTTACAGTTTGGTTCTCCCGGGCCTTATCGGCTACGGGTGCCGGTCCGCCCTACGGGACTTTGGGGCGTGACACCTCTCGCCTTGATCTAAAGGTTTGGTGAATTTAACTTACTGTTCTTCATACTATACACTAGAAAAGAATTCGATTATCTGGTAATACCAAATTAGGGAATCATGGGGAACACAATACCCTACTTACTCTACCTACTGATTTCACTCTTGTCTTAATTTAGGATTACGTTTCATAGTTGTTACACCCCCCCTTTGGGGAGATAAGTTTGTTAATCAACTTAAGTTGCCTTGAATTCTTCTAAGTCTACCATATTCCCTATGGGATCAACCATAACCTTGGTTAGGTTATATATCTTGGCAACAACTGCTTTAGCCTAAAAGAGGAGGTGTAGCTTGGAAGACATAAGGAGGCGACAAAGATAGCATTTCTATTCAGATGAATCCTTCTAGAGAGGAGTCTGAGTCAGGATCCGATGACGAGTCATAAACAAAGTCCTCTGCAGCACCTTAGGCATCATCATCACCTCTTGATGCTCTATCAAATCATTAGTGCATTGAGGGCATGCAAGCTATCTACTGAGAGGGCATATAGAAGAACAAGCATGGCTGATTAGCTCGTTCTGTTTATGAGAAGCCCCACATTATTACTTTGGGATTGGATAGTGTCCTAGGCATGCTTGACACTATCATCAGATATGGGCTCCAGTGGCTAGCAGGGCCGTTGGGGAAGTACTCCCCTGCCATGGTTTGGGAGTTTTATGAATCATATGTCACCACCATTCTTGCTCTTTCCCAAGGGAAAAAAGTCCCTCACTCAGACCTAATTGAGACATACTAGAGTGAGTGATCAACAAGTAGATATTTTAGAGACTACCATTTGCCACATGTTATTTAGGCTTGAGTTCCCATTCCCCAGATCTACAGCAGAGTTTAATAGAAGATTGGTGAAGACTAGGGATAAGTCCCTGATGATAGACCTGGTCTGCAGGGCCATTTTGATGATATGGCTTGCCTACCAGATCCCAAAGCAGGGCCCCGACCTTGAGTGAAAAGCTATTTTATTGGAGCCTATTATGAAGGCCTCACTCAGCTTCACTAGAAAATTTTGGTGGGCTATGGTGAAACCACGGATCTAGCCTACACTTGGTGATAATATACTAATGCTGAACCATGTAGTATTGCTCGCCTGCATCTTGGCTAGCCATGTGATTGACTGGGCCAGCCTGATTCCAATGCAGATCCATGAGGCAGCTAGGAGGAAGTCCACTTCCATTCTCTTCCCATGCTTGTTTTGTAGACTCTGTATAGAGTTAGATGTGGAGATTCTATATTACTAGGGCTCATTGATAGAGGTTCAGCAGATTCTATATGCTAGCCTAATCAAGGTTGACGATAATCTGGTAGTCCTCCAACTAGCATGACTCCCTCTAGCACAAATGCTAAAGACGTTTGCTGTGGTGCCACCGCTTGAGCCTCCATCCACCACCACTGTTGCTGCTACCACTACTGAGAGACCCCACAAACTGAGACTGATGTGAAGAGGGGGCCCACAACTATTACTACTGCCCAGAGGCCGTGCCTATAACAACAGCACCTGCTGGCATGGTCTATGTGTCAACATATTCTATTAAGCCAATGGCATAGAGGCTATGCCGCACTGAGACTCGTATGCAGGCATTCGTGGTGGCTACTATACAAGAGAGACTTACACTCGTGGCCAACCGTATAGACACATTTGAGAGGTGAGTCTTGCAAAGCCTCAGCTCAGCATGACATGTAGATACGATGGCCATCTAAATAGAGATCCAACAGTTTCAGGCTAATATGACAACAGGATTGGTAGCATCGATTGTGTTCCCACCGACCGATCACTCAAAGCCGGTGGTTAATTTATTTGCTGTTGAGGATACAATGCTCACTTTCCTTGGGAAGAGGCCCTGCATTGATGATCTGGATATAATAAGATAGCATGCAGGGATGAGAGAGAAACAAGAGTCAGAGCTTGCCAGGATATGCTAGATGAGATGAGGAGATGAGCCAGGCTAATGAATTTGAGAGAATGAGAGCTGTTGGGCCCTTTGAACATGCTCCTAATAATGAGGAGTCCACTAAACAGGTTTAGGGTGACCAGACTCAGCTAGAGACTAGCACTTAGGCGCCCAGGTATGTTCTCTTTTGACCTTTGTGCTTTATTATTATATTTTGTGCATTGAATACAATTCAAATCTTTTTCAATGGGGTGTGGGTAGTTATAGGGCTCAGTAAAGTCTAAGTAACCTTGGCCTATAACTATCCTAAATTTTGAATCCTAGGGTTTTCTTACCTATGTTGTTTTTCCCCAAGGATATTCACTTTCTGTTGAACAAGCATGTTTAAAATGTGTAGGTAGAATTAGTAGCATGTAGTACAAATGTCTATGACATATGTTTATTTTTTTATGAAAAATGATGCCCACAAAATTTTTTGTCAGTTAGTCTTGATAGCAACCATGCTTATTTAAATGTTTGACAATGCTTGTTCTGATATATGAGGAAAAATTATGATTTAAAACATGATTTGAGAGTCTTTGTTAATTGTGTAATTGGTGCCATATGTGTGTGTTCTTTCTTTGCTAAACTCATATGATGTGTTCGATTTAGAACTTGCCCGGTTACTCTAACTTAGATTATAGGTTAATTGGTTAGGAAAGGATCTTAGGCCATTGTTTATGTTAGTCCACTTAGCCTAAATAACAAACCAAATGTTTAAAGTATCCCTTGATCCTAATGTTTGAGCCTTGCATATACCCTTTTCTTTGTAAAACCTAAGTAACCTAGCCTTGTTAGATGCAAAATCCCTAAATTGACTGTGGTCCTTCCTTCAACATTGTGCACCTTGACTAAGGCAAAAAGGTTAAATTGAGGGTGGCTACCAAAAGTGGTGCTAGTTGCTAGGTTAGATATAATACACTCGACTCGGGATAAAAGACTAAGTTGAGGGTGGCTAAAGTAAGGGTAACACACAAAATCTGGTGGAAGCTAGTGATACATGGAAAAAGCGATAAAAAGGTATTCTCGTTTCAAGAAAAATAAGCAGATTCCTAATGAACCAGGTAAAAAGAAAAAAATGATATGAAAACACAAGGCAAAGATATCAAAATAAATGAGAGTGAGGTGCCTAAAAAGGCTTGAAATAGGAGAAAGGGAGAATGAAGTGAAAAATGACAATATTGGTACGACAAAAGTGTAGTAAAGCGTAGTGTCAGAGGGCCTTTAGTCAATACATTCCCAAAACATCATACCAAAGCCCAGTAAGCCTAGGTTACAAGCCAATAATATCCTAAAGTGATATTAGTCCAAGTAATTAAAAGTCATAGTCATGAGTATAGGGGCAAGCATATGGTATTGAGCAGGGTATGTGAAAGTCTTTTGTGAGAGTAAGTGATTTTGTGTAGTCCCAAGCATTAAATTTATAAATATCATCATGAGTGGAACATGAGACTTCTTTCTATGAGGGCACCTACATTGCAATATTGATATTGGACTAACTCAGCGAGTGTTGCTTATTCATAATTACCTTACTTGTCATAGTTGCACTATCATATGTGTTGATCTATATTTGATTTGCTTGATAGTTATCTGATATTCTTTTAAGAGTGGTGTGGGTATCTGTTCTTGAGTTTGATATGATATATGCCATTTAAAATGTTTGTGTGTGTATTACTGTACTGTCTATGTAGATTGAGTCCGTCGCTTATGGACAAAAAATAATTTTAAGTTGAGAGAGTTAATGTGCTGTCAAAATGCAACACTTTTGATGCTTAAAAATTGGAATAAGGGGTGTTATAATAACTATTTTAGTAGATTTGATGTATTTTTTATGTTTATTATGTAGGAATACTGGATTGGTATGATTTGTGGGCTAAATGTGCAGAAATTACTGATCTGCGAAACCCTTTACGGGCCGTGGAAGTTTTTGCGTTTTGTAGTGTATATTTTGTGCCAAAATCCAGTGAAGGGGAGATGTTTTGAAGTGGAGTCTCTAACATGAAGACGAGCTGTAAGATATTATATGAGTCGTAGATGAAGTGTCGTACCCTGAGGAACAGAAAGTGGGGAGTCATCAGACAAGACCCTCTACGGGCCGTAAAACTTTATACGAATTGTAGAGATGTTTCATCGAAGTCACCCCTAGATTTGTAGAAGGAATCAATGAAGTCATGATTACGGGCCGTAAAACTTTATACGGCCTATAAAGTTGCTCGTAGTACCTACCGACCCAGTTCTCGTATTTATTTTTTGGCTTTGTATTTTAAATAGTATAAATTCCATAAGAAAAAGTGACAAACATTTTGAGACTCTTGGAAAAACAATACTTTGTGTTCTTAATTCTTACTTGTGATTTTTATTGATGTTCTTGGATTTCTTGTTCTTAATTCCATTATGTAAGTGCTTAATTATGCTATTTAATATCATGATGATTGTATTTACACTGATAATGAGTAGCTAAATTTATAAATAGGGTTGTGGGAACCATGAAGGACTAACAAGGTAAAATTGGATAATTCATAATTCTTAAAAAGTTTGCATACATATATTAATTAATTTTTTTCATTCGAATGATTTTTAATGGTGGCTAATGTTAGAACTCACCTAGTGTTACTGACTGGATCAATGAAGCATGAATTGGGAAAGAGATTAATTAACAGGATTTGATTGACATTTCTCATCTAATCAACAAAAATGGATCAAGGGTAGGTTGTACTGGAACAATAGGTAAGGGTTAGTAATGTCACACTGCGGGGATGAATCAAATTATGTAGTGAAATTTACCTCTCGCTTGGATCAAAGGGTTTTGTAAACTTAACTTACTGTTTCGCATGTTACACACTAGAAAAAAATTCGATTATCTAGTAATATCTAGCTAGGGAATCATGGGGAACAAAATATCCTAGTTACTCTTCATACTGATTTCGCTCTTGTCTTAGTCTAGGATTTCTTTCTATAGTTTTGCAAACCCTCTTTTGGGGAGATAAGTAGATTAATCAACTCGAACTGCTTGAAATTTATCTAACTCTACCATATTCCCTGTGGTATCGACCCTAACCTCGGTTAGGTTACCTATCTTGACAACAACCACTTTAACCTTCAAAAAGAGGTGTAGCTTGGGTGACATCATTCCCAGAAGCCTCTTACCATATGATTACCAAAAAGGGTAGTGTTCTCATAAGGATCTTATCATATATTAACCTAAAAGGGTGGTGTTCCCGTATGGTTTTTGTGTAGCACATGTCAAAAAAGGGAAGTTCTTATAAGGTGAGTGTTTGGTTTACCTTGGCAAAATAGACTACTCTTTGACCAGTGTGGAGTGAAAATCAGGATTCCATGTAGTAGCTTGCTTGGTCTTGTATGTCTGTTATAGTCCCTTCCCATATATGTATTATATGTTATGTGATTTGGCTATCCTCATGCATGTTTTATTAGGGTGTTGATCATTCATGTCATATTGAGCTTATATCCTTTGAATATGATGCATCTTGTCTAATTATAGATTCTGTTCTCTTGTTGCATTGCACCTCGTATACTTAGTACATTCAAAGTACTAATGTATACTATTTGCCTATATGATCTAACTATGTAGGGACCAGAGCTCCTATTCATCCTCCTTCACGTGGCTAGTTTGCTTACTTAAAGATTTCTATTGGCGAGTCCTTCATTTCGGGGACAACAACCACTTTCATTCGATTGTGTTAAGGCTTGTCTAATTATGGATATTTACTTCTAAGGTTGAGCTCAGGAGATGTCTTGACCCGATTCTGCTCATGCTAGAGGTGTCATTGGATAATGTGTAGTGTTTGACTCTGATGAAGCTTATGTAATAATTTAAGACTTAATTTAGTCTTTATCCCTTATATGTGTTTTTGAATATTGATGGTATGTGATGGAAGTCCTAAGCCCCTTTTTTCCTCATAGCTTGAGTCCCATTTACCCTCCCCTTAGTCTTTGTTTGTTATGTAATGGTGGAAATTCCTATTTCCTTTCTATCCCCAAAGCTTGAGTCCAAAGCCTTGTTTCCCTTAGATCTAATTATTTGATATATGGTTATGCTTTCGCAACCAATGATGTGCTTTCTTATGCTTAGAGGCTTTTTTTAGGTTTCTCATTCATCGTGTCACACCTAGGCCCTAAGCTTGGGTCGTGATAAGCTTTGTATCAGAGCACTAGATTTGTAAATGATCCTCGAAAATCTAACACACCGCTTTGAGTAAAGTCTTACTCATGGTTGTAAAGTGTGCGACAACTATGAATATGAGGCTATGAGGCATTTAGGAAATGATGCACTTCTTCATAATCTATGTCATGCTTTAGAACTTGCTTCAAGGTTTCCTTTCTCTAATGGTTGCCTTTTGTGCTTCTAGACCATGCGACTAAGAAAAGTGGCACCAAGAGCTCCCATTCCCAAGGATGATCCAGCCTCTCCAGCCCCACAAGCTCTCCAAGATACTCTACGGAGTTTCATGGCTCTAAAGTGGAGGAAGATCCCCTAAGAATTCATTAATGAAGTCTACAGAGTTCTTTCTATTATGGGGGTGATCTCGGAGGAGAAATCAGAACTTGTGGCATATCAATGCAAAGGCCTTTCTCAAATTTGGTTTACTCAATGAAAGATGGGGAGGGAGAATGATGAGCCTATTCCATAGGAGGAGTTCAAAGCCACATCTTGCTCAAGCATTTCTTTCCTATTGAACCAAGGGTAGTAAAGATGATAGAGTTCATGAATCTCAGACAAGGCTCCATAAGTGTAAGGGAGTATTCCATCAAATTCAATAAGGTCTCCGCATATGCTCCTCACTTGGTTGCAAACTCTAGAGCAAGGATGAACAAGTTTATGTTAGGAATATCTAACTTGGTCAATGAAGAATGTCGCACCGCTATGCTTGTGGGAGATATAGACTTGTCTCAGCTTATGAAATACGTCAAAAATCTTGAAGGGGAGAAGCATAGAAAGAAGAAGAATGAGGAGTCTAAGAGGGTTCATTATAATAGTTGGTTTCATGGTTCTAACATTACCTTGCTTCGCTACATTTCGACGTCGACAATTCCAAACCTATTCCAACTCTAACCAAAATCTTCCAACAACATTTGCACATGAAAACTGACCTAAAAGATTCTTACAACTACACTCAAGAAGTCATAAAGGACGTGAGCCAATAACCTTCCATCCAACAGTCCACAAGTTCCAATCAACATTACACTTAAGATAGCACAATAAAACACGTTTGTTAAATGAAACCAAAATCAGGGCATCAACCTTAGGGTAATATTTATAACTCAAACCATATTAAGAACATCAATTTCTCTTCATAATATTGCCCACAAACCATAGAGAAGTCACAAAAAAAGGCAAGTATGCAACAACTTTCTAAATACACGTTGTCTCAAATTTTCAGCACAACATACTAGCATATACTTCTTGGTTTTCATAAGAAAATCATACTAAACACACGTAAAATTACTTACTGCTAACTTCAAGGTGTAGGGTTTCTTCAAGAACCCTAGAAGTCTCCTTGTAGCTTCTTGCTAGGTCAAGAAAGAAAAACACCAAAGTTTTGAGAAAGCTGAATTTTTTCCAAGTGTAAGAGTGAATAAATGTTGCTGCTTATAACCCCTTTTTATAGGACTAATTTGGCCACCTTTCTTTTGAAATTTATACCACTTCATACCACACATTATGAAGCTGATTATCCAGTAACTTGGCCATTACACTTGTGCCTAAATGGGTCTACAAGTTGATGGGCTTGGGCTGCCAATTTTCCAACTTTCCCTTCACTTATTTTGGGCCCAAATGGTTAAGTGTGTTGTGATATATTTGGTCCCTTTTTAATATCTTTCTTGGGATGAAAAACTATTCCATGTGTGTTGCTAAAACATGGGCCAAATGTACACCCTTAAAACAGACTTTATTCATAATCGTACTTGGACAATTCGACGTCAAGCCTTGTCTCCATTTAGCTAGCAAATTTAAGCTAAGCAAGTAGGTGACTCACCTGCTAGCTTCTTAAGTCCTGGAAGCACCTCAATTCTCTTACTTTATTTAAGGTCGTAATATCCTCAATTCGACACAAAACAAACATGTACTCGAACCTCTTAAGTGTTAGATGCACATATAGCCTATTAACATAAGATTCAATCACTTTTACAAATTTGGCGCAAACTTAACCAAACCTTACCATGTTTCATTTGCATTGTACTAGTATTGTAAGGTGTGGGTGTTACATCCTCCCTCCCTTAGGAACATTCATACTCAAATGTTAACACAATTGAATAGCTTAACCAAGTTTAAATCTTTACTTACACAAGTTGTTGACAACACATTAAGTATTCACTCACACGTACCTATTAGTGTCCCAATTCTATATGTTGGACTTCCTCTTTAGCTTCAAATAAATGAGGATATTTTGATTTCATTGCATCCTCGTCCTCCCATGTTATTTCTTCTGCTTGCTGGTTCCGCCAAAGTACTTTCACTGAAGCTATTTCTTTGTTCCTTAGCTTCTTAACTTGACGATCTAGAAATGGCAGCAGGTACCTCTTCATAGGTAAGGTCTTCTGTATCCTGCATATACTCAATAGGAGCAATACGGGATGGGTCACCTATTCAATTTCGAAGCATTGAGACATCAAAAAATATATGAACCATGGAAAGCTCTTGGGGTAGCTCTAGTTCGTATGCGACTTGCTCGAATCTCTTAATAATCTGATTTGGCCCTATGTAACGTGGGCTTAGTTTTCCTTTCTTACCAAATCTCATAACCCCTTTTATTGGAGACACCTTTAAAAATACCCAATACCTTACTGAGAATTCTAGTCCCCTCCTCCAAGCATCCACATATAATTTGTGACAACTTTGGGCTGTTTCTAGTCACTGATGTATCACGTTAACTTTTTCCATGGCTTGTTGTACTAGATCTGGCCCAAGTAAGGTGGTTTCACCAACTTCAAACCATCCAATTATTGACCTACACTTCCTTCCATACAAAGCTTTGTAAGGTGCCATCTTGATACTCACATGGTAGTTGTTATTATAGGAAAATTCAATAAGTGATAAATGGTCCACCCAACTACCTTTAAAATCCAATGCACAAGCTCACAACATATCTTCAAGTGTCTGAATGGTGCGTCCTGCTTGATCGTCTATTTGAGGGTGGAAAGTTGTACTCAAATTTACTTGTGTCCCTAAACTCCTTTGGAAGGACTTCCAAATTTTTGTAGTGAATTGAGCTCCTTGGTTAGATATAATGGAGATTGGGACTCCGTGTAACCTGACTATCTCTTTTAGGTATAGCTTGGCATATTCTTCAGTTGTATAATTACTCCTAACTGGTAAGAAGTGTGTTGACTTTGTGATGCTATCAACTATTACCCATATGGAGTCAAACTTCTGAGATGAACGAGGCAAGCCGTTAACAAAATCCATATTGATCATATCCCACTTCTATGTTGGAAGCTCTATACACTGCATATAACCTCCTCCCTTTTGGTGTTCTACTTTCACTTATTGGCAATTTGGATATTGAGCCACAAATACTGCAAGGTTCTTTTTCATGCCTCCCCACCAACACATTCCCTTCAGGTCATGGTATATCTTAGTTGATCTTGGGTGGATGTAATATCAGGAATGATGGGATTTTTCCATTATCCTCAAAATGCTTTTCTTTCACCTCTATTAGCAATGAAGACTCCGCAACATTCTGCACAATAACCCCTTTCCTGGGAGTTTCAAGAAGGCGAACTCCCAGACAGGCTAACTGATATAGATCCTTATCCATTCCTTGACGTATCACAGCTGGATCACCAATATTCATGATTGCCTTACGACTCAGGCCATCGTCTAGCACATTTGCCTTCCCCGGATGGTATAATATATCAACATCGTAATCCTTTATTAGCCCTAGCCATCTCTGCTATCTTAAGTTTAGGTATTTCTTCTTAAATATGTACTGTAGGCTCTTATGTCAATGTAAACCCCATACAAATAGTGGCGCCATATTTTCAAAGCAAACACAACCGCTGCTATCTCAAGATCATATGTTGGATAATTTTTCTCATATGGTCGTAGTTGCCTAGACGCATAAGCAATTACCCTACCATTCTATGTCACGCCCTAAGCCAACTCTTGAAGCATCGCAATACACTGCATATCCCTCAGTGTCTTCTGGAAGTACTAGCACAGGTGCAGAAGTTAACTTATTTTTCAACTCCTAGAAGCTCCTTTCACATGTGTCGTTCCATTGGAACTTTGTTTCCTTATGTGTCAGCTTTGTTAGGGGTGCAGAAATAGAAGAAAAACCTTTAACAAACCTCCTGTAATAGCCTACCAATACTAGGAAGCTCTGAACTTCCGTAGGTGTTGTCGGTCTTGGCCAATCTTGCACAGCCTCTATCTTTTGTGAATCAACCCTTATTCCCTCATTAGACACAATATGACCCAAGAATGCCACTGATTTTAGCCAAAATTCACATTTAGAAAACTTGGCATACAACTATTGATCACGAAGAATCTGTAACACCCGTCGCAAGTGATCTGTGTGATCCTCTTCTGATCTTGAATATACCAAAATTTCATCTATAAACACTATCACAAACACATCCAAGAATGGATTGAATACCTTGTTCATTAGATCCATAAAAACAGCTGGTGCATTCCTTAGCCCAAATGACATAACAAGAAATTCAAAGTGACCATAGCGTGTTCTGAAAGCTGTCTTGGGTATACTTGCTCCTTCACCCTCACTTGGTGATAACCTAATCTCAAATCAATTTTTCAAAAGCATTTGGCACCCCTGATCAAATAAATCATCAATACTGGGGAGAGGATATTTATTCTTAATTGTCACCCTATTCAATTGTCGATAGTCAATACACATTCTCAAGGTACCATCCTTTTTGCGTACAAATACCACTGATGCACCCCAGGGGGACACACTAGGTCTTATGAAACCCTTATCCAAGAAGTCTTTTAACTGCTCTTTTAATTCTCGCAATTCTGCTGGAGCCATTCTATATGGAGGGATTAAAATAGGTTGAGTTCCTAGAAGTGAGTCAATACCAAAATCTATTTCTCGTTCAAGAGGTAAGCCTGGGAGTTCTTCAGGGAACACATCGAAAAATTGATTCACTACTGGAACTAACTGAAGAGTTGGTGATTCTGCCTCCATATCCCTCACTCTAACTAGATGACATATATAACCCTTAGGTATCATCTTTCTTGCCTTAAAATAATAGATAAACGTCCCTTTTGGTGCGCCAACATTGCCTTCCTATTCAAGGATTGCCTTATTTGGAAAGTGGAAGTACATTCTCTTAGTTCGGAAATCTACGGTGGCATAGCAAGACGCTAACCAATCTATACACATTATAAAATCAAATTCCACCATTCTAGCTTAAAAGGTTAGCCAATGTATCACAGTCACAAACAAGTACTACACAGTCATAATAAACCCTTCTAGCCATAATAGATTCATCGGTTGGTGTAGATACTTCAAATGGTTTGTTCAATAATTTGGGTGTTCTCTTAAGCTTCCCAACAACTGGTGGAGTGATGTATGATAGTGTAGAACCAGGATCAATTAATGCATATACATTATGTGAAAATATGGACAATGTACCTGTGACTTCATCAGGTGAAACTTCAAAATTCTGTCGACTCCCCAGAGCATACGTGCGATTCTGGACTCCGCTAGAGCTAGCTACCCCTCTACCATATCTACCACGACCCATAGGTGCTTGTTGAACCCTACCTAATGGAGGAACTGATGATGATGATGCAATAGCCGAACCAGTATATTTCTCTATATCACTGATGCGCCTCCTCGGGTAATCTCTTATCATATGCCATGGCACACCATACTAATGACAAACATTTGTCCCAACACGACATATACCCGGATGACTTCTTCCATACTGTTTACAAGGCTGCCTAGCAGTCATTGGTTGGCCTACTGAATATCCTATTATCCTTATACCTTGTCCCTCACCTCGTTGACCAAACGGATTACTCCGAGACCCTTGAAATTGTGCTAGAGCACTAGCTGCAGAGTAGGAGGATGATGGCCTAGGCGATCTATTAGAAAACTGAGGCCTAAGCTCACCTTAGGGTGGTGTAATATGGATCTTTTGGACTGCCCCCTTTCTTACTCTTGTGTCCTTCTCCTCTGCCTTTGATCCTCCAATTTTTGTGCAAAATCTTGCATTCTCGCTATGTCCATATCTTTGTTCAAGGAAGCAATGATGCATTCTCTGACTATATATGTATCCAACCTATCTACATATCGATGAACTCTATCTGCCATTGTAGCAACTACATTAGGAGCATAACTTGCCAGGGAATTAAATTGAAGGCTATACTCCCTCACGCTCATATTCCCTTAGTGGAGATTTAGGAACTGATCTACACTAGCCTCTCGGATCTCTAATGGCAAGTAATGGTCAAGAAATGCCTCTTTGAATTCTTTCCATGTAGTTGGAGGTGCATCTATGCCTTTAGATTGCTTCTAAGCTTCATACCATAATATAGCCATACCCTTCAGCCTATATGTCGCTAACTCGACAACTTCTGTACCACTCACGTGCATAACATCTAAAGTAGGCTGAATGTGATCAATAAAGTCCTGGGAGTCTTCATTAGGATCTGACCTAGTGAAGGTTGGGTGGTCCAAATTAAGGAAGTTAAGTATCCTCGTACCAACTGCCCTATTTGTACCTCCTGTACCCATAACTGGACCTTCCTGCCTTTGACCTTGGCCAGTAACTGTATGAGTCAATAATTGGACTGCATTTCTCGGATTCTATATGGTAACATCAATAGGTGGTTCTGGAGGAATTTCACTACTTATGGGTTAATCAGGAACTAGAGGAGTTGGAGATGTCTGTGTCAAAGAATCCTCTAGAACCTCATCTTGTTGTCTCAACTAGCTGGGCATACCAACCACCACTCTACTCCCTTCCCTTCATCTTTGTTCTGCCTTGTTTCTGGCATACTTGTTGTACAAAATAATTTAGGAATCAGACATAATGCACCTATTACACTTGACTTTATGGCACAATCTAAAGAATAGAAAGAAAGTAACAACTCCTAAATTCCTACATAGCCTCCTGCTTATAAATGTGGTGCACAACACATCGAAAAACAAGATTCTACATAGACACGGCTTTGTAGAATCCCTAGGACGACCCAATCTGGTACCACTTCTGTCATGCCCAAACTCCCGTTAGGGCAGACTGGCACCCGTTGCCAATAAGGCTCGGGAGAACCAACCTGTATCTATGCACTTTCTATACATGTTGTGAGGGGTTTCTACATTTGACATGCCTTTTAACAAAATAAATAGTGATAACAAGCCAAAAAGGAAATGCATATGGCTAGGTCATTGGGGCCACAATGTCTAAAGTATGAGACATAACCATACTTTAATTTACGTAGTCTACAAAGCCTCTAGATAAGAGAAAGTATCTAACAAGGGTCGGGACAGGCCTCGCCTCAACTAACTGTACAATATAAACATACAAGCTCTAGACACACACAAAGCCCCGGAGCAACCTGGAGCTTGGTATCAGCAGTTCAATATCCTGTACTTCTACTGGGGAGATCTACTAGTACCTGTACCTGCAACATGAAATGCAGGTCCCCCATAAGGGACGTCAGTATGAGATAATGTACTGAATATGTAAGGTAGCATATACTATATGTGAAGTAATAACTCAAATGAAACCATGCACTGGTACAAGATTAGAGACCACCTTTGGTTATACTTTGGAATCATGTATTTTATGTTCTTTATATTACTTTACCTTTA
>JAABOM020058349.1:0-14020 GCA_011800125.2 Solanum clarkiae | reverse complement strand
AACTCTGCCGAAATTTTGGTAGAATTCCAGACTAGGTTATAAAGGAATTTGGTTTAGTATGTGTTTACGTGCCCCTACTGGGCACTGGTCACGACCCCAGGGTGGGGTGTGACATAATCAGTCCATGTGAAAGCCCATTTAGAGATCCACAAGGTTTTCTTCTCCAATATTAGGTCTAAGACTAGATTTTGCATGTCAAAAGAAACAGTTATTTCACTTGCAAACGTTTCAAAAAGTTTATCTCTAAATTATAACATTGATTCATCCGTGTTATAATCGTTGTCTTCTCCTTCGATTAATTTCTCGAGTTCAATATTTATGATTCAATTTTTTAAATTTTTCGAGCATATGAAGCTTGTATAGAAATTGTTATACTCATGCTAGCAATGTAACATAATTATTAATATAAGTTATCATTTTCAAGAGATAATTTAGCTACAATTATAAATAAAAGTTTTTCTTTTAATATACTAAGAATCTAGACTACTCAAATTCGGATAAAAATTATTTTGAAAATAGGTTGAAGTTGGATTTTAATAAAAGAGAGATATTTTAAATATTAATTTTAAGCCGAAAACTAACAAAGAGTTTTTTTGCTCTATTTCTAATAGTTAAGGGGTATTTTTGGCCCTTTTTCATTTTTGTTAGGACTAGGAGTATTTTTAAGCCAGAATTTAATTAGAGGATTTTTTTAGCCAAAAATATAACGGAGGGGTATTTTTTATCTAAAAATATAACTGAGGCGTATTTTTGAACCAAAATATAATGGAGGGATATTTTTACTCTATTTCAAATAGTTCAGGTGTATTTTTGACCATTTTTCCTTGTTTCTATAATAATTAGCAACTTTATACGAAGAAAGAAAAGAAAATGTACAAAACTAACCCATCCGCAGGTTGCTTGTGTCAACAATATTATCTTTGTCACATCTCAAGATAAAAATTTAATGTGGGAAGGGGAAGTATTTAATACACCTAGTGGGTATTTATTACACCTATTTTTTGACTACACACGTTTTGCTTTATATATTTTTTTAGATTTTATTTAATTTCTGTCACGATTCAAGCCAAGGGCCTAGATGTGACAGGCGAATGAGGAACCCAAACGAACCCAAATTAGCCTCTTAACTTGTCATTTCATATCATCAGTTGCGGAAGCATGTAAAAGACATAAAGACAGAGAATAGGGGCTAAGGGAAAAACTTGCATAACATCATAATCAAGAGACAAGGACTCAAAACTCATATAATAGATATATAACATGTCCAACAAACACCTCTAATACATAGATAAGAGCGGGGCACAAAACAAGCAACCAGGCTCACCCTCATAGTCAAAATAGACAATAAAGAAGAATGTTTCAATACATAATAAGAGCAACATAGACTAAGGTCCCCGAAGTAGAGGACTCACCAACTAGCTTGAGTAGTATCGAACTAGCCACATGGAGGAGGATGATTAACTTAGGCACTGGTTCCTACATGGTGATATCATGTAGGCAAAAGTATGCATTAGTACGTTTGAATGTACTAAGTATGTAGGATGCAATGCAACAACAATTAGGCATTATAGTCAAAATGTGTAACACTAAGCAATAGGCATAATATAATAATATGACATGTATGAACAATGGATAAGTAAAATATACTTGAGTAGCTCATACCTATATAGGATATCTTATGTGTAGAAGAGACCAAGCTAGATTTCCAAAGTATAAACCCCTTAGTTGGTTGATTATGGTTGCACCCTATCATCCCCGTGGTATGGTATAAATCCATCACATTGTTGATGATAATCACACCTTATCACCACGGTGAAAAAATATAAACCCTCACATGGTCGATGAGTACAAATCCCCACCTCGATTGATGAGTACAAACTCCCACCTCGGTTATCTAGGCTCTTAGTCCCCCCGGATTGGGCATGATCTAATGCAACACTTTTTATAGAGTATATCATATACATAAGCTTATTTCATCATCATGTAGTCAATCATATCATATCTTATACTTTGGATCTTCAACTCCTCAAGAAACCACATCCGGACATTTTATCAAACAGTTAGAGGGTGTGTAATGCTAGTATAAAATCATGAAATATAGAGATGAACATGCAAGAAAATCTATTGTAAAACCATCAATAAACACCTTGCAACACTCTCAAGCAACATACATCAAAATCTCTCCTCAAATCTTATAATAGATCAAAGATTTATAGCTCAAAACATAGCAAAACACTTACAATTTCACATAGCTTTAACATAGTGTGCAGTGAATTTCATAATAATCAAGACCCATTTGTAAATCAACTTCAAATCATGCAATTTGAATAAAAAGGAGGTTTGGGTATCATGGGTGAAAGGAACCCATGAAACAAAACCACATGCTTTAGCTTGGAGATGAACTTGGTGAAGATTGGAGATGAAGACTTGAAGCTTGAAGAAGAACATTTAAGGAAAACCTTAGTTCCGGATGAGGGTTTGAGACTTGTATTTGGGGAGTGAAAATGTGGCTAAGTGTTTCAATTAATATTGAGAAATGTTTAGGATGATGTGAGGTCGAAATATGGCTAAATGCAGATAAAAATACTTTTGGGGACACTTAGGTCCAAGACTTAGAAGTCTTGGACCGAACTTAAAAAAAGGCACTTTTTAACACGGAGGCGCGTCACTTCCTCTCTGGAAATTACATTCTTGAAAAATTATAATCATTAATCTTTCGCTCTTAAATTGGAGTTAGACCCTTTTTCCCTAATTTTGACCTCTTGAGCAAGAATATGAAGTCAAATTTTTGATATCGTGCACGAATTTTGAGATATATGAAATTTAAAATTCTAAGCATTTCGAGACATATTTTCGGGCACTTTTTGGGATCGTTTTAATAAATCCCCCTTGGGAACATTCATCCCCGAATGTAAAAAAGATGTAGAAGACAAGAGCGATCATAAACAAATCAACCCCAACAAGAATGCAGCATCACATTTAAAACACCATTTTCAAAATCTCAATATAAATGTAAAATCATCATAAACTTGCCAACTTAAACATTAATAAATATAAATGACATAGGGGCAATACAAGACTTGAAATCACATAAGGGACTTAGAATTAGCACCTTAGGCTTGAGTGGAGTGGAAAAGATAAGGATACCGCTTTTGCATATCTGCGTCGGCCTCCCAAATAGCACATTCGATTAGTTGGTTCCTCCAAATGACTTTAACGGATGTCACCTGCTTGTTGCTCAATCTCTTCACTTGCCTATCCAAGATCTGAACCAGAGTCTCCTCACAAGTCAAGTTATCCTCAACAACACTAACAACACCAACAGACACAGTAGCATTAAGATCTCCAACACATTTTCTCAACATGGAGACGTGGAATACCGGATGAACCAAATTCATTTCACTAGACAACTTCAATTCATAAGCTACCTTGCCAACCTCCTCAAGACCTCATAAGGAATAATGTATCTTGGACTCAAATTCCTCTTTTTACCAAAACGGACCACATCTTTCATTGGAGAAATTTTTAAAATAAACTCAATAACCCACTTTGAATTCAATGTCTCTTTTTCTCACATCGGCATAGGATTTTTGATAACTTTGGGCCATCTTTAACCTTTCTCTAATTATCCTAACCTTCTCAAGAGTCTCCATAACCAGATTTGGTCCCAATAAAGTCACCTCTCCAACTTCTAACTAACCAACCGATGATCTACAATGTCTCCCAGAAAGAGCCTCAAAAAGATTCATACCGATGCTAGAGTGATAGCGATTGTTGTAGGCAAACTCAATAAAAGGAAGATGGTCATCACAACTACCCTTTAACTCCAATACACATGCCCTAAGCATATTTTCAAGGGTTTGAATGGTTCTTTCGGCTTCGTCATTCGTTTGAGGGTGGAAGGCCATACTAAGGTGAACATTTGTACCAAGACCCCTTTGAAAGGATCTCCAAAAGTGTGAAATGAATTGTGAACCATGATCCGATATGATGGAAAAAGGAACCCCATGTAACCTCACTAACTCATAGATGTACAACCTTACATACTCTTCAGCCCTATATGTGGTGTTAAACGGTGGAAAGTGAGATGATTTCATCATCCTATCAACCACCACCCAAATTGAATCAAAAAATTTTCTAGTCTTGGGCAACCCAACTACAAAATTCATATTAATCACCTCCCACTTCCAAGTGGGAATCTCTATGTCTTGGGTTAGGCCACCCGACCTTTTATGTTTGACTTTGACTTGTTGACAACTATAGCAATCCAAAACGAATTTGGCAATGTCCCTCTTTATATTTCTCCACCAATATATGTCCCTCAAGTCTCTATACATTTTGATGGAGCCGGGATGGATAGAATAAGAAGAATTATGGGCCTCATCAAGGATCTTCTCTCTCAAACCATCATTACAAGGCACACACAACCTACCTTGGTACCTAAGGGCCCCATCTCCCCCTTGGGAGAAAACCTCTACTTTCCCTTCTTTCACCAATGCTTCAATTCAAGCAAGGAGGAGTCAAGATCTTGTTTTGCTATTACCTCATCAACCAATGAAGACTTAGACCCATCAACAACAACAATACCATCATCACCAACCTCTTCCAACCTAATCCCCAACCTAGCCAATTGATGCACCTCCCTAGTCATCTCCTTACCACCACCATCAACATGGGCTAGGCTACCCATAGACACCCTATTCAACCCATCTGGCACCACATTTGCCTTTCCCGGATGATAGTGTACACTCATATCATAGTCTTTGAGAAGTTCTAACCCTCTCCTTTGCCTCAAGTTAAGATCCTTTTTGGTGAAGACATATTGGAGGCTCTTATGATCAGTGAACACATCCACATGCACCCTATACAAGTAGTAAAGCCAAATCTTTAATGCAAACACAATGTCGGCTAACTCTAGATCATGGGTAGGGTAGTTCCTTTCATGTATCTTGAGTTGTCTTAAAGCATAAGCTATGACCTTGCCATTTTGCATCAACACACAACCCAAACCAACTCAGGAAGCATCATAATACACCACAAATCCCTCAAGCTCATCTGATAGTGACAATATAGGAGCAGACACAAGCTTGTCTTTCAATGTTTGGAAGCTCCTCTCACACTCATCTGTCCACACAAACTTAACCTTCTTTTGAGTCAATTTGGTCATAGGGGAAGCAATGGAGGAGAAACCATTCACAAACCTTCTATAATAAATCGCTGGGCCCAAAAGGCTCCTAATATCCGACGGGGTAATGGTCTAGGCCTATTTCTAATCACATCGGTTTTCTTAGGATCCACTTTTATGCCATCCTCCGACACCACATGACCCAAGAATGCAACCTCCCTCAACCAAAATTCACACTTGTCATATTTGGCATACAATTTCTCCTCCCTCAATTCTTGTAACACAACTCTCAAATGCTCCTCCCTACTATGTGAGTAGATCAAAATATCATCAACGACAATAAAGGAATCAAGGTAAGGTTTGAAGACTCTATTCATTAGGTCCATGAAGATGGACGGTGCATTGGTCAATCCAAACGATATCACAACAAACTCATAATGCTCACATCTAATCCGGAAGGTCGTCTTGGGAATATCACACTCCCTCACCCTCACTTGATGATACCCGGACTGAAGATCAATCTTAGAGAAGAAGCTAGCCCCTTGCAATTGGTGATACAGGTCATCAATCCTTGGAAGAGGATATCTATTCTTGATGGTGATCCTATTGAGTTTCCAGTAGTCAATGCACATTCTAAGTAACACATCTTTCTTTTTCACAAACACTAGGGCACCTCAAGGTGATTGACTAGGTTTAATAATTTCATTCTCCAACAAATCTTTCATTTGTTCCTTTAACTCCTTCAACTCCATTGGGGCCATATGGTAAGGGGGAATGGAGATAGGTTGAGTATCCAGGAGGAGGTCTATACCAAAATCTATTTCCCTTTCGGGAGGAACACTGGGAAGGGCATTTAGGAAGATAGCAAGAAACTCATTTACAACCAAAAACGACTCTATGGAAGGGGCTTTAGACTCCACATCTCTAATCCTCACAAGGTGATAAAGACACCCCTTAGAGATAAACTCACGGGTTTTAATGCATGAAAAGAATCTACCCTTGACCACCAAATTTTGACTTTCCCACTCAAGGACGGGTTCATTTGGGAATTGAAACTTGACCCTACGGGTTCTACAATCAATAGAAACATAGTAGGCATGCAACCAATCCATCCCAAGAATGACATCAAAATCTACCATGTCTAATTCAACAAGATCACAAGGAAACAACTTATGCAAAATGCAAATAGGACAACTCCTATAAACTTTCCTAGCAACAATAGAGGCACCAATAGGAGTAGACACTTCATATGACTCATGTAATAACTCGGGATCAACATGAAACTTTTTAACAAAGGAAAAAGTGGTACCCGGATCAATTAAAGCATATACATCAAAGTCAAAGATTTTCAACATACCGGTAACAACATCGGAAACCTCACCAACCCCTTGCCTCCCATGTAGAGCATAAAACCGATTGTGCCTCGGGGCACCACCTTGAGGACCATCTCTACCCAATAGAACCGCATTTGCACCACGACCCTTTCCACAATTTTTTGGACAATCCACCTTCTTGTGACCAAGTTCCCCACATTTAAAGCATGCATTAGAAACTTCCAAACATGGGCCTCTATGACTCCTTCCATATTTAGGGCACACATCAATAGGAGTCACACCACCAACACCTTGAGGCCTAGGGAAGTCATTGGCAAACCCCCTATTAGTAGCATGAGAAGGCCCTTGGTCTTGATGAAATCTAGCACCCTTTTGGAATTTACCCTCAAATCGGGCCCTCTTGGCATCATGCCCCCTTCTCTTCCTCAATTTCCCCTCCTCCATTTGCTCGGCATACGTCATCAATCGAGACAATTCCATGTCATTAATTAGCATAGCGGACTGACATTCTTCACTTACTAAGTCGGAGACCCCCATCACAAACTTATTCATCCTAGATCTAGGATCGGCCACCAAATCAGGAGCATACTTTGAAAGTTGATTAAACTTGAGGGCATACTCCCTCACCATGATAGAACCTTGTTTCAAGTTCATAAACTCCACCAACTTAGCTTCCCTAAGCTCAAGAGGGAAAAATTGATTAAGGAAAGCCGATTTGAACTCCTCTCAAAGCTTCACATTACCAATTCCTTCTCACCCTTCCATTGATCATACCATATTTGGGCTACCCCCTTGAGTTGGTACGCCACCAACTTTGCCTTTCCATTCAGCCCAACATCCATGATATTCAAGATCTTGTAGACCTCATCAATATACTCTTATGGATCTTCATCCACCTTTTACCCATAGAACATCGGAGGATTCATCCTCATGAAGTCTCTTACCCTAGCTCCCAGAGTAGTAGCATTAGGGGCTTGGGCCCCTTGATTGAGTTGGTTGGCTATAACTTGGACAAGCATAGTGAGAGCATCCCGGAGCTCACCATTGGTAGGTTGCTCCTTGGGAGTTCGGACCCTTCTTCCTCGAGTGTTTGGCATGATCTAGAATAGCAAAGAACAATCGTTAGGGGAAAAACTTATCACAAATCAATAGCAAGACTTAGAAAATGAAAAAGGGAAACATTTCCTAAAAGGTCTCATAGCCTCCTACTTATAGTCATGACGCGCTTCACAACCATGAATAGGACTCTAATCGACGTGGTGTGTTGGACTCTGAGGATCTATCAACCTAGTGCTCTGATACCAAGTTTGTCACGATCCAAGCCTAGGGCCTAATGTGACACGGCGAATGAGGGACTTGAAGGAACCCCAGACAAACCTCTTAACTTGTCATTTCACATCATCGGTCACGAAAGCATATAAAAGACATAAAGAGTAAGAATAGGGGAAAAGAGGCTAAGGGAAAAACTTGCATAATATCATAATCAAGAGACAAGGAGTCAAAGTCATATCATAGATACATAACATGTTCAACAAACACCTCTAATACATAGATAAGAGCGGGGTCCAAGACAAGCAACCGAGCTCATCCTCATAGTCGAAACAGATAATAAAGAAGAATGTCTCAATACATAATAAGAGCAAATAGATTAAGGTCCCCGAAGTGGAGGACTCACCAACCAACTTAAGTAGTATCGAACTAGCCACGTGGAGGAGGAAGATGATCAACTTGGGAACCGGTTCCTACATGGTGATATCATGTAGGTAAAAGTATGCATTAGTACGTTTGAATGTACTAAGTATGTAGGATGCAATGCAACAACAATTAGGCATCATAGTCAAAATGCGTAACAATAGGAAATAGGCATAATATAATAATATGACATGTATGATCAATGCATAAGTAAAACATTCTTAATTAGCTCATGCTCATATAGGATATCATGTGTAGAAGATACCAAGCTAGATTTCCAAAGTACAAACCCCTTGGTTGGTTGATAATGGTTGCAACCCATGATCCCGGTGGTGTGGTAGAAACCCCTCACATGGATGATGATAATGATACCTTATCACCACGGTGGCGAAGTACAAACCCATCACATGGTTGATGAGTACAAATCTCCACCTCGGTTGATGAGTACAAACCCCTACCTCGGTTATCCATGCTCTTAGTCCCTCTGGATCCGGCATGGTTTAATGAAATACTTTATATAAAGTATATTATACACATAAGCTCATTTCATCATCATTTAGTCAATCATATCATATCTCATGCTTTAGACCTTCAACTCCTCAAGAAATCACATCCGGACATTTTATCAAACACTTAGAGGGTGTGTAATGCTAGTATAAAATCATGAAATATACAGATGAAATCATGCAAGAAAATCCATTGTAAAACCATCAATCAACACCTTAAAACACCCTCAAGCAACATACATCAAAACTCCTCCTCAAATCTTATAATAGATCAAAGATTTATAGCTCAAAACATAGCAAAACAGTCACAATTTCACATAGCTTTAACATAGTGTGCAGTGAATTTCATAATAATCAAGATTCATTTGTAAATCAACTTTAAATCATGCAATTTGAGTAAAAGAAGGCTTGGGTATCATGGGTGAAAGGAACTCATGAAATAAATCCACATACCTTAGCTTGGAGATGAACTTGGCGAAGATTGGAGATGGAAACTTGAAGCTTGAAGAAGAAACTTGAAGGAAAACGTTAGTTCCGGATGAAGGTTTGAAACTTGAATTTGGGGAGTGAAAATATAGCTAAGTGTTTGAGTGAGTATTGGAGAATGTTTAATATGATATGCGGGTGAAATATGGCTAAATATAGATAGAAACACGTTTGGGAACACTTCGGTCCAAGACTTAAAAGTCTTGGACCGAACTAAAAAAAAGGCACTTTTTCCTCTCTGGAAATTGCATTCTCGAAAAATTATAATTGCTAATCTTTCACTTTTAAATCGGGGTTAAACCCTTCTCCACCTAATTTTGACCCCCTGAACAAGAATATGAAGTTGGATTTTTGATATCGCACATGGATTTTGAGATATATGGAATTTAAAATTCCAGGCATTCCGAGGCACATTTGCAGGAACCTTTTGGGGTCATTTCAATTTCTTTCTTAGTTGTATATTCTTGTTAATAAATGTTGACATTTCTTTGTAAATAAATTTTGATGTCATTTCAAGTTAATATTTTCTCTTAAATTGTATAGTTTGTTTTTTTTTCCCTAATAATTTATAAGCATGTTGTGTTAATTTCCAAGCCTCACTGAATAGTCTGGGTGTGGTTACTACCAAATAGTAATATGATATTGTGAATCTTCCTTTCTCTTACCTTTAGTTTGGTCGGCTATGATTTGTGAAGTTTTGGTTTTGAGCTTTACTTTGACATCTTGATAGAAATATTTTGCTATTCATCAAACACTTTGATGAGTGTTTCATCAAATGTTTTTAATCCTTTGTAACAGTCTTTTGACAAGAAATTCCTTATTGTTTACTTCAACATTTTTAGCTTGACATTTTGGATACTAGTTGAGAATGTAAAATCTATATGTAGTCTTTATATGTTAGTATCAAGTCTAGCATAGGCATAATTTACACGTGCACACACACACATGTATGAGATTTTTAATTATTTTATATTTTTATGAAAGTAGTTTGAAAATAATTAAAAAGATAATAGTGAAACGTAGTTTTTAATTTTATATATATGAGATTTTTAATTATTTTATATTTTTATGAGAGTAGTTTGAAAACAATTTTAAAAAAATAATAGTGAAAAGTAGTTTTTAATTTATGGGTTTAAATTTTGTGCAAGTATAAAGTATTCAACACCATCAGACAAATTAGATAACTACCATTTCAAGTTTTCTTCTCAACAAAATCCTCAAAACTAACGAAATAATCCTTCCCACCCCAAATAATATTAAATTTGCAAGTATTTCTCTTAAGATTATTTAACTTGGAGAAAAATAAATCAGTATCAAAATAAAATTTATGAAAGTTTTGCAAGCGATATTCATTATTTCTTAAATAAAAAAATTTTAAAAATATCTAACGTTATAAATATCACATAAAGATCTGCATCAAAATCTTAAAATAAAATATGTGTTCTTCAATCACATTAAAGAGGGATAAATATGCGATAAGAAAGAAAACAAAGAGAGATGATGTGGAGGCAATGGAAAAAATTACGTGTAAGTTATGTAGTTTTGATGAGAAAATTTGTGATTCCATAAAAAAAAGGTGGAGCATTAATTTAAAAACTAGAACATGTACTTAATGATTTTTTTGGTATTTTGTAACTAAATAAATTGCTAATTATAAATTTTTAGTTATGCATTTAGTTTAAAAATTATTAAAGAGGAACTAGAAGCCTAAAAGAAAATTGTAATTAAAAAATTACCTTTGGGGGAATTAATCCCACGACCTTGAGGGTATTCAAAGCTTTTAGCATCTACTTTCTAACTGAAAAGCTAAATTTAACAATTGTTCAATTGTGTGCTTATTCATTAATAATATAAATTTAACAGTATTTTTAATATACAAATATACATTTTACGTTGGGATAAATGGGTGCTCATACCATGTGGGTCAGCCCCTGGCTATGCACGTGTTCATTGTGTCAATTAAAAGTATATTAAAAAAAACAATTAATGTTAAAACATATTCGATGTTTGTTTGAATAATGAAAAATGAATACTATTATATTAATATTTATTTGGAAGATAAATAACTTAAGTTGACATATCAATTACAATTGTCTTATTCAAATGAAGAAAACTTGAAAATTGCATCAAAGTAATGATAAAGTTGATTAAAAAAAAATTGAGATGATTGATGAATAAAATTCTAGACAACTCCCTTTATAGAGGTGGAAGGATTCATAAATAAAAAAGAAATTGAAATTTTAATACTTTATTGCCATTATTTTTTCTCTTACTATATCGGAAACAACCTCTCTACTTCTATGAAGTGGCGGCAAGGTCTGCGTACAATCTACCCTCCCCAGACCCCACTTGTGGGATTTCACTGGGTATGTTGTTGTTGTTGTTATTTTTCTCTTACTATATTTTCTATATCCACAAAAACATCTTTGCTTATTAAAAGCAAAGGCAAACCTACAAAGGAAAAGAAGTCAATTAGATTACAATATTCAATAAGTAATCATAAGCTTCAATACATACTAATTTTAAAAATCACAAGTAAATATATCTCTTCAATCATACATATTATCAAAATTTCAATTGATAAAAAATATTCTAAATCTAAACCTATTTTTGTGCCGCTAAAAATTTTGAAAGAATGGACTATTTAAACCTAAATAAAGAGAGGCAATTAATGTAAGTAATAGTAATTAGTTAGAGAAATAATCCGAAAATGATTCTTAAAGCTACACACAATCCGCACAAGAAAGTTATTTTATATATTTTCGTGAATTATTATCTAATAATAAAACTTGATAATCCTAAAGTAGCAAATTATATAAAAAGAACAAATTATCAAATATCGCTGCTAGGCAAACCTGTGTTTTTCTGTTTTGAGAAAACACAGGTGAAACACCGAGGCTGGGTAGGGACAACCCAATGGCGTTAAAAAATGAGGCATCTGCTTATGTAGTACTTTTTATTTTTGACAGTTAAACAGTTTATGTTTGATCAAAAATTTGTACATGAAATCTTCAATATATTTATAAACTATGTAGAAAGAATTATAAGTCACAATAATTAATGATTTTAAATATTTAAAAAATACATAAAAAATTTACTGCCGAAGATAGACTTATTTGAATCTCAATATCCGAAACATACCATATATACTGGCACGGAGGGAGTAATCTTTGTTAAAAAATTATATTGTATCTTTGAATTTATTTGTCTTACTCGTTTTTTTAGTTTGTTTTATAACATTATAAAATGTTTCTTTCTTTTGTATCGACTTTCAAATTTAACTTTCCACATGATATGTTTAAGACCACAAGATTAAAAGACACACTCTCTCTCTCTCTCTCTCTATATATATATATATATATATATATATATTCTTCTCTACTTTTTATTTAAATTATGTCAAGTCAAATTAAAAGAAAAAGATTATAATAAATCATTGAGTATTATTTTAAATAATTTAAAAAATAATAGTACTTCGATAAAACTTTGCATCTCAAAAATAATTTTAAATATACTATGCTATATTTTAAAAATTAGAAGACTATACTTTAAACTAAAAAAATAAAAATTTGTGACCTTCAATTTATTTTTGGCTTTGGGCAATTAATTAGCTTTAGTCGTCCCTGGAGCTAAGTTGAATTTGTTGTTTAGAGAAAACTCAGATCCTACGTTAACAACTATGTTAAGATGGTTGTTAGGGTAGATCGTTGCTATGGTTGTTGTTCTGAGAATTTATTTGTTTTAAGAAATTTAATCTATATTTTGGTGCTAAATTTTTGCTTAAAATAAATTATTATTTTTTAAATATTTAAGTTCCCACGCTTTTTATCCTCAAAATTATAAATGAAAAAAATTTAGAATAAATAGAGGAATAATATGAATAAATAGAGGGATGAAAAGAACTAACCATCTTTTTGATCGTCCTTGTCGGCATCATAGCCTTCTTCATCTCTGTCTCCATCTCCATCTTCATCTTTTCCGTCATCATCGTCCTCCTCATCTTCCTCTATATTATCTTCCTTCACAACTTTTTTATCATCTTTCATCATCCTATCATATCTGTATCTTTATCGTCCTTATCTGAACTTGGCATATCGAGACGATTTTATTATTGTGAATCAGTATTTGTATTATCACGAGAAGAAAAATATGACATGGTGTTAGTGAGTGTTTGGAAAAATGAATTTTAGTAGGAATGAGTTGACCTTGTTTTATAGGCAAGTCATATAAGATCATTAAAAATAATGGAGGAAATGTTAGATATGAAGATTGTTCGTTTTTCCACATCAAATAGTATGATTATTAATTTCTAGTCTAATCATAAATTAATTCTAGTTAAAATTTTAAAGTATTTATATTTGTTAATTAGGTTTCAATAACTAATTCATAAATTAATCATTAATAAAATTTTGACACTCATATAAAATATTTATTGTTGACATCCAATTTTTACCTTCCGCGGTGTCAAATCATTTACGGGGCTTTATTTTTATTTTTAATATTTTTTTAAACAATTATTTAAAAAAAAATTAATTTTAATCCGGGCGCGTGACTACACGCGCCCCTAATTTAATACCCCTACCCGACCCTTCTTCTTCATTCTTGCATTTCCCATTTCCCCAACCCTAAAATCCCTTCACCCCGTCGCCAACCCTCACCCATCCCCAACCTCCTTACTCTTCTTCTTCTTTATTGCACCGCCCAAACTGTCCCTCTTCTTCTCCATTCATTCTTTCCCCAAACCCAAAACCGAGTCAGCCGCCTCCTATCTTTCCATTTCCCCAATCTTTTGTGCATGGAGAAGGGTTGGGCGGCATGGGAAATGGAGTGGAGTTAATGAAGAAGGAGAAGATTGGGGAAATGGAAAGATGGGAGGC
>JAABOM020058348.1:0-14021 GCA_011800125.2 Solanum clarkiae | reverse complement strand
AAGCATGCCATACTTTAATTTAATTTAATAATCAATAATCTTCAAAACACATAACTAAAGTAAGCTTAAATCTCATAAATCAAGTGTAATGAATTAAGAATTAATTCAAATTTAAACAATAAAAAGTAAAAAGAATTAATATAGAATACACTAACATTTAATTTATATGTTTCTACGTGGCGCTTAGTGGGTGAGGACGTGGGTAGAGGGGGAAGGGTGTGACAGTTTTTTTAATTTAAATTATTCTTTATTTTTGTAAATGGGTAGTTTTTAATTTTTTTTTATTTTTTATGTTAAACTTTATATGTTGTATCAATTGACAATTTTTAGGATTGTTAAATTTTATTTTTCAAAAGTAAAGATTAATTGTGGATAAGACAAAGGTATAATTTGCATGATTATTTGTTATATTTTATAATTTTAAAGTTTATCTCATTCATTTTATTGACCTCATGACTTATATTTATTAATATTGAAAAACCCTATCATTCAACTTAAATTAAATACAATCACATGACATAATAAAATTTGAGAAAATATTAAATGAAATATTTTTTTAATTAATGTAAATTTAAAAATTAAAGTTATACAATATTTATCACCTATTTTGGATCATTCTTCAATTTTCATATATATATATATTAGCTTAGTCTTGTATGACAATGCCTTTTTAGCAATATGATAATTTGAACAAATCATAACACTAAATTTTAAAATTATTGTTTTATTTAAAAATGTTTATGCAATTATCTGTCAATAATTGTATGAGAATAAATTATGTTTAAGAAATTGTGTTGTGTCTTGAACCACTCAATTTTTGTAAACTAAATAAATAGCTATAAATTATAATTCCAAAATTTTTGGAGGTTATCCTGAACATTTATCGTACAAATAAATTTAATTTATTATGTTAAAAGTAATACAATTTGTGTAATTATTTTATATTTTAATTGAAGAATTGTTTTAATCATAGAATATTAACTATTAAAATATATCTTAAAACTAACACATGTTTTAAAATAAATTCATATTTTAATAGTTAATATTCTATAATTAATATTCTATAATTTTAGATTAAAATAATTCTTCAATTAAAATATAAAATAAATTACACAAATTGTATTACTTTTATTATGTCGAAAAATGGCTTTTTTTTGAAAAAAAAATTCAAAAATTGGTTTAAACCTCAATTAATTTAAGTGAAAATCAATTTTTGAAATTTTCGAAAGAAAACAGAGTCGCCACCTAATTTTAAGGATAATTAAGAAACCAGTAAAATATTTAAAAAGATCTAACAGAAAAATCCTTTTAAATCCAAAGAAAGGGTTCGAGTTCATATTTCCACTTCGAGAAGGTTTTACGCACTCGAAATGACCGCTAAATGCAGTTATCCAGCGATTATAAAATTTATCTAACTTTGAAAGATTTGACTGACTTGGGAAAGGTTGACCGATTTTGAAAGAGTTGGCTACATTTGAAAGGATTGATTAAGTTCAAAAATTTTGACTGAATTTGAAAACATTAACTAAATTCGAAAATTGACCAAGTTTAAAAAAATGATTAACTTTGACAAGATTGACTAACTTTGAGATGGACTAATACTTAAACCATTTTGAAAGAATTTAGTAAAAATCTAATTTATAGAAATAACTCAAACTCTAAGGAAAAGTCATTAAAATGAAAGTCAATATAAATGGCAGACATGTTTAGGAAAATTAATTAGATTGAAACAAAAACCAAATAAATGTTAGTATTAGAAAATAACAAGCATCATTCAAAACATATAATAAATAGAAAACAAACATCAAATTGGGTTTTGGCAGGCCCAACTCATTAATCTGTCCTGATTTCTAAGTTTTGGGCCTACCAGGCCTGTCAAAATTCCCTTAGCGGCTATTCCTGCTGAATGGGCTTGTGGCCCATATCATGTAACATACATTCAATGTATATGAGCTGTCTGTTGATGTGTATCAAGGTATATAGGCTGATTTTATGCCTCCAAAATTTCTATTTCAGCTTCTTTTCCTGGGAATTGAGCTGACTCGAAGAAGAGGAAGTTTGGGTCTCCACGGCCCAAGAAATGCAGAATGGGGAGTCCGTAATGACTCGTAGTATTGTTCATGCAAAGAAATAAAATAAAGGATTAGTACGAAACTTAATAACATAACTAACTCACATAAAACAAAATGACAAGTAAGGCATTTGACCCCAAAGTAGTGACAATACAACCCATAGAACCATAACAGGATCTGAATATGCATTTGAAAACAAAATCACTTAAGGATAGTCTCGGTTCACAATAGCAAATGAAGAAGATACCACAGCTAGGGGATAGACCTTAATAGACACTGTGACAATGAAAAAACAGAAACGACCCACGAAGAATGAAGAGGAGCATTGGAATCATTACGTTAATTCAATAAACACTAGGTTTCGGAGATAAAGAGACAGGAACAGAGGTCCAAATCATGCTTTTCTCACAACAACTCAAATGACTCCACAGAAGTTCAATCTGATAACCAGTCAGTTACAAGTAGTCCAGTGTAGACCAAGAATCTTTTGAAATAAATCAAATACAAGGTATGAAATTAGTATCACTATTTGTCTTTCATTTGTTTATTAGTATGTCTGTATTTTCTCACTTTATGAATGTTTTTGAAATTCTCAGACAGCAAGAATGAGGAGGCAGATGCAGTATTCGTATCAAAAACTCTCAATGTAGAAGACGTTTTTTTTTTTTGAAATAAACAGATGAAATAACACTGTAATCTGGAAACTGAATTTAACAGGACAGATTTCTATCCAAAAAATCTTTAGTTAATACAAACTATGCAATTAACTCTTAACAAATGTTGACTCGAAAGAATTAAAAATAAATAAATAAAAAAATCAGCAGATAGGCGACTAGAGATGTAAAGAAAACTTTAATGCTTAACCAAAGTTTCTGATTACTGGACCAAACAACATCTTATTATGAGCAACAACAAAATGAATCAAACACTATCTAAAGAAACTAACAGTAAAACAGAAAGAAAACAGAAACTAATGACACTGGTTTTGTATTTATATGTGATGCATCAATATCAAGTACAACATCCCTTCTTGAATTGGTCCACAAATTGCATGACGAAACAAGAGCCACAATTAGTATGTAACAAAAGGCATTTGTCTACATGTTAATCTAGAAAGGCACATCAAGAAGTCAAGCAGTGAAACCAGATGAACAGAAGAGAAGCATTTCTGGGCAACTTAGCGTTTCATGAAGACAACACTCCAATAGTCAAAGTATCAATTTCTAAGAAGAGAACACCCAATAATAAACAGACAACAGCAATTCAGGATTCAAAACGAAACATAGCAATATCATATTTTCTGCAATTTTAGCAATCTCTGAAGTAACAAACGTACATGATCATTCATGACCCTGAAACTTTGGATTTGGGAAAAAAACAAGCAAAATCTAAGTAAAACATATTCAAAGACATACTAGGTCAGCTGCGTTCAGACAGAGAATAAACTGACAGCATCACTGAGAAACAAAAACTATCATCTAACGAACTATAACAAGATGAAATTGTCCATTACAGCAACCACTTGAAAGGCTAAACCATTTTCGTATTAGCTTTAACTCTTAGCAAGATTAACAGTAAATAAAATGACAGCAACAACAGGCTATATAGGGTGCATTTGCCAAAAACAAGCTGACTGCATGCTTTAAGAACCAAAACTATCATTTGAGCGAATTAATAAACTGAAATTTTTAAGCTTACAGCATATACCTGAAAACAAAATATTTCGACACTAGTTCGACTTTAAGCAGTTTGTCAATGAATCAATGCGACATTAACAACATCACAAACACAACCTCCAGAAATGTCTTAACGACCAAACAACAACAACACCACAACATTAACTTATCACAGCAGAGATTTCCAGTCAGCAAACCAAACGAACAGAATACTTTGATACAACTTCAACCGTCACATTTAATCGTAATATATAAGACTCGAATGTAAAGCGAGATTGGGGTATTACCTTTATCGGGGCAGCGAACTGGGACGACGAGCTTGATCAATGAATCTCGACACCACCAAACCTCGTTCAAAAACTTCTCAAGTTCAGAAATTACAAGTTCTGATTTCCAAATCAACCAACAAGATTTGACCACGGATTTCGAGATCAAGAATGATTGTAAAGTTTTCTCGATGATTTTCAGGGCTTTTTCTTTTAGATTCCAAAAATTCCCCCTTTTGCTGGGATTTTCGGACTATTCACGGCTGCTCCCTGATCTTTTCACTATTGACCGTCCTTTGAATTTTGACTGCCGCCCCCTCTAAACAAAGACGAAGAAGGAATTTATAACCCTCAAAAATTAGGGCAAATCGAGGAGATTAGGGGATCGGATTTTGAATTCCAAATTCAAAATCCTCCCTTTAGGAAAGAAATCAATGGGATTTTGCAAGATTCTCAACGGTTGAAAACTACCGTTGATTGAGGGGATCATTGTTGGCGTTTGATTCTGGTTTTTCTATGAAGAAGAAAGGAAGGAGTATGAGGATTGTGAGGGTTCTGGTCACGACGAGGAAGACGAAGGAGAGGAAAGGGAAACCGGATTTGAAAGAGAAAGAAGGCGAAGAAGAAGGGAAAATTGGGGAATGGGATCGGGTGAAGGAGAAAGAAGAAAGAGAAAGAAAGGAATTGGGGATTTGAGAAATTGGGGGCGCGTGGGAGTCACGCGCCCGGTATTATTTTTTTTTTTTTGAAAATAGTCAAAAAATAAAGACTAGAGTATTAATTTGACACTGTGGAGGGTAAAAGTTGGGTGTCAACAACTTTTAACATAATAAATTAAATTTGTTTGTAGGATAAATGTTCAGGATAATATCCAAAATTTGGAATTATAAATTTATAGCTATTTATTTGGTTTACAAAAATTAAGTGGTTCAAGACACAATACAGATTCTAACACATAATTTATTCTCATAAAATTATTGACAGATAATTGCACAAATATTTTTAAATAAAATAACAATTTTAAAATTTAGTGTTATGATTTGTTCAAATTATCAGATTGCTAAAAAGGAATTGTCATACAAGACTAAGCTAATAAAAAAAATATATATGAAGATTGAAGAATGACCCAAAATAGGTGATAAAAATTGTATAACTTCAATTTTTAAATATTGTAACACCTCGCAAAATGACAAAAATACCCCTAGAATTGACTTTACGCGTAACGTGTCTTCCCTTACTCCATTCGCAAATCCGAGACTGGATTGCGATCAATGCGAAAAATGAAGTTGGAAAATGGTCTCGACTCGACAAAAACTCAAAAAAATGCAAATTATTTTTTCCAAAAGAATTCAAAAACAGTGAGGTTTCCGCGTCCGCTCCGCGATGCAAAGAGAAGCGGAACCACACTTTGTGATTTTTCCAAAATTTTGACGAAAAGCCGAATTTGCTAAAAAGTGAGATTTCACACTAGTGCGCGACGTGCACTAGTGTAAATCAGGGGCAGTTTTGCTCTTTCAATGAGGAGGGACGATTCTAACTTTTTTCACACCCCATAATTCTAATTTAGACGTTTTTAAGTTTAATTTAAGTTCTAAAACGTAGAGAACCTACATTCAATCATTCAAACCCTTCCAAGAAACATTCAAGCGTAAAAGAATTCAAGAAATTCTCTCCAACTTTTCAAGAAATTCCTCCAAGGTATGTAAGGCCACACAAAAACTAATTTATTTTGAGAATATTTTAGAAAGCATGTGATAATTTTCATACAACAAGTTTCAAGCCTGAGTTGAAATTGAGTTTACATATATCCTGTAAAGTTTAGTAAAATTTCTTACGTTTGCTTAGATTCTTGATAAATAATGATGGTCCTTGATCCTTTAATGACTATTTTAGTAGATTGTCTCCAAGATTTAAAGCCATATATGATTTCTTATGAATCTTATATGGGTTTTATGAACACCCATAGAGTTTATAGTCAAGACCAGTTAAAGAATCCTTAACTTGAGTCATTCTTGCACTTTAGATAAGAAAACTTTATATTAAAGAATATTTGAGAAAATAACAGATTTTAGTCAAGTTAAAGACTTCAGTTGAGAAAAGCTAAATAGTAAGATGGGCTAAGTCCCAAGAAAGCCAGATTTTCAAGAATTTATAATTATTTAAGTATGAGTTATATAAAGTATTTTGGGAGTAGTATTGAGCACCAATATGGTGAGAGTAGAATAAATTACTCAAACTCATAAACTATGTAGCCAGCATAGGATAGGATTGTGCTACAATACCTTCCTCATTAGCCATTGAGATGACCAATTTTGGGATGGATCTACTTCCCTAGTTCTTCGTCCCTACCCCGGTAAAGTACGGGACGACTCTAGCAGCGTGGACAAGGCATTGTATCACCACGAAGCTCATAGTGATGATTGTTAGTTAGAGAAACTCCCCAAGCTAAGAAATAAGTTTACTTATCAGTTTTCAGCATGTTATTTTTAGCATACAACTTTTATGATTATTGTTATTTCACTTTTGAATTATGATTATGTCTCTTGAGATTCATTATGATATTCCTATTAAATGTTTTGGCCATCTTACGTGCCGTACATTCCACGTACTGACGTCCTTAGGAACTGCATCGTGTTATGATGCAGACGCAGGTGATAGAGTTCCTCAGCAGCCGTTTCGTTGAGAACCTGACAGCCATCAGTTTTGGTAAGGCTTCCTCTCAGTCCAGAGCTCTATGGATTATGTTTTGCCTTTCAATTTTTATTTCAGTTTTGGCTACTTGGGGCCTGTCTTAGTGGTCTTTTCAGACAGTTTAGTAGAGGTTCCATAGAAAATGCATTAGCATTTCATTTTCTAGTTCATTCAGATATTGCTTAAAAGTTTTCATATTCAGCTTATGCAGACAGTTTTAGATTATCTTATTGCTTTTTATGGTTGTTTCTACTATTATGAATCTTCCGCTGGGTAAGTAGCAAGGCCAAGTGGTTTGCTTGGGACCAGAAATGGTTTTCGAGTGCTGGCCACGTCCAGGGTGTAGACTCGGGGCCTGACATATACATTAGTTAAAAAAAAGATATTTCATATAATATTTTCTCAAATTTTACTATGTCATATAATTGTATTTAATTTAAGTTGAATGATAGGGTTTTTCAATAGTAATAAATATAAATCATGGGGTCAATTAAATGAATACGATAACTTTAAAATTATAAAATATATAACAAATAATCGTGCAAATTATACCTTTGTCGTATTCACAATTAATCTTTACCTTTGAAAAATAAACTTTAACAATCCTAAAAATTGTTAATTGATACAAAATATAAAAGTTTAACATAAAAAATTAAAAAATAATTAAAAACTACCCATAAACAAAAATACAGAAATTAAAAAAGATTGTCACACTCTTTCCCCTCTACCCACGTCCTCACCCACTAAGCACACATAGAAACATATAAATTAAATTTTTAGTGTATTCTATATTAATTTATTTAAATTTGATCTAATCTTAATCCATATTGTATTGGGAATTTTTGAATTTAAAATTGACAATAACTTCTCAATAACTGAATATATATATATATATATATTTTAAAATAAAAAATCAATTTTAAATTAGTATTTCAAATTGACTTTATCAATTAAAATTTTAATTTAGATTTTAAAAAAGTAAAATTTATTTTAAATTTGGCTTTTCCAAATTAAATAACCAACCCACATAATGCTTTTAAAAATAAATACACGTAATGCAGTTATCACTTAACATTTTTAAATTTCTTTTTATATTTTTAAGAAACAAAAGACAAAACAACAGATAATAATTAAATTTTATAAACTTGGGGGAAAATGGGCAGTTTCTTAAAAAAATTTACAATGTTTTTGCAGATGGCATGCGTGCCTAATACCATTACAAAATTATTTTTAAAAAAAAAAAAATGCCATCACCTCGAGAATAAATAAATACTTTACATTAACTTTTTTCAATTAATAAGTGAAGTTTAGTTATGATTTTTGGATCCAAACAGCTACAACTTCTCAAGATCATTCAAAATCCCTCCTCTACAGTTTCCCTCTCAAAAATAATTCTAAATCATTTATTATTCTTGGATTGGTATTTTAAACCGTTAAATTCAACACAATTCATTTAATAGGTTTTATCGAAAGAACTTTTGAGTAGCATAATGATGATCACCAGTGTATCTTATGGCGATGGATGATAAGTTATATCTATGCATGGTCCTGCCAATAAGTCGAAGTCGGATCAATTTCTTCACACTTTCCATTAGTCTATAACATGTATCTTTAATTATCCACCTTTTTACCTATTTATTTACGCTTAGTTTTTGAGTATCTCTTAAGGATCATGATAGGTCATTTTCTAGGAGTTATGTTCAACTCTATGGTTATTATATCCCTGACATATATCTTTATCCCTGTCAAATAAATTCATCTCTAATAGTTGTTCTTGCACTGATCAAAATAAGAATTTTCTATTTTATTATTCATATACAAATT
Source organism: Solanum clarkiae (assembly GCA_011800125.2). Classification (NCBI taxonomy): domain Eukaryota; kingdom Viridiplantae; phylum Streptophyta; class Magnoliopsida; order Solanales; family Solanaceae; genus Solanum; species Solanum clarkiae. The sequence continues at coordinate 5,492 of JAABOM020058348.1, read as the reverse complement.
GTGTAGAGAAATTTTCTTTGTCATATGTTCTTTTAATATAGTACTTAATGGACAATATCATATAAAAATGTAAATGATTTATCTCAATATGTATACTATCACATTTTTAGGATGGGATAACGTGAGTGACGTCCAAAGTTTCTGAAAGTTAGATACTATTTTATCTAAGAAAGGAATTTGTATTTTGAAGGGCATGATGGGCTTCTTCAAGCCTTATAAAAAGGTACGTCGTAAGACAAAACCATTAATTTGATGTAAGTGTTGTGGTGACCATATGTAAATGTTGTGGTGACCATCTTACATCACAACTCATTGTAAACATCCAAATCTATTTGTTTCTTTTTTTTAAATTATGAATAAGAAGAGATGAATCATAGTTACTTTTTGAATTATGGATAAGAAGATGAACAATAATGAGGGATTTGTAAGGAGTGTTTTAGGGTCATCACGCAGTTCGGTGAATATTTTGTAAGTAAACTTACTTTTTTTCCATGCACGTTGAATTTATTTGAATGCGTTCATTTTTGTTTTTGTTGATTTTCGGCATCATTGTCTATGTCTTTCTTTTAGACTGCAATAATATTTTAAAAAAAACTTTGTATTATTCCTTTTCATGTAATGTAAATAAATTTCTAATAGATGTTTTTCTTTATCAGCCTTTTGCAACATATTTTTACGCTAAAACATAACTTTATGGTTGTACAAGTGTCACACCTCGGGAGGGTACCCTAGGCATAATTGGCACTCGAAGACTATTGCTGGCCCCCAAGCGGACCACCTAGTCTCATTGCAATCATTCAATAGCGGAAGATAACAAAGAAATAACTAACTATCAGTGGGCAATAAACTACGAACTCATTCTATCACAAAGAATACGAGAAAAAGAGACAATCTCAGTATAAAGAAGGAAAAGGGGGAAAAGAACCCCAAACATCAACCATCATACGTCTATGTCTACGAAAGTACCATGTGTAACAACCTGTTGCATTTTTTTATATATTATAAATATTGTTATTGCTCCATTATTTTTGAGTGCTCCATTACTTCCAAATGCTCCACTAATCCACTTGTTTATGTCTTGTTCTCCGCTAGTGTTTACTAGTGTTTTTTATGCTCCACTTTGGCCAAGAGGCTCCAGGCATACCTCTATATAAGAGCTCACATTCTGCTCAATGTGAAACAATGGAATAACGGGTGAAACAAAGTAAAATAGGAGAAAACAAGTGAGAAAGCAGGAAAAAAAAATAAGAGACAGACGTGAAAAACAAGCATATTATTTGAGAGCTTTTATTAGCTGAATGGATGTGTTTTATTGTATAGTGACAATTTATTCTTGTAAGTTGCTCTTCTTTTCTAAATATTTTATAATAAGATATATAAATGAGCTTATTTTCGTGTACTTTTAAGTACTTTATTATGAGAATATTATTTATGATGAGTGCTGAATTTATCTTGGTGTATCAAAGTTAAATCGAAAGACCCTACATGTCACTTTATTTACTTGAGTTAGAGATTTAAAAGAAGTTGTTGATGAGGAAGTTTTATTCATTCTCTTGCTATTATATGAGGACTTTACTACTTCAAATTATATTATGTCTTGAGATTTATGTTCTATGTGAAAAGAGTTTATATGAAGTTGAGTTGAGGTGTAATTACTGGCAATTGCTCATAATTTATATATACCGAATATAATATTATTTGTTAAGTTGTGAGAATTAGAATTATATTATTTGGAGGATTTATGATTAAATCATAAACTTGAAACTTTGGAAATTAATAACGAAATTAGTTGGTCATTGGGTCTAAGCTAGACATATAGTAATATGGATTTTTGTGAGTTTTGAAATCTTATGGTGATAATTTATTTAGCTAGATCATGGTGCTATGGATTCCATTCAAAGAGGAAAAGCCAAAGTATTAGATTGATCGTGATTTGACAAAGGCAAGTGGACTTTCAAAACTTTGTAATTCTCGTAGAATTTTCAAATTTTCCTTTCTCCTATGTATGATACCTGAAATATTTTGATATTATAAGAAATGAGATGATTAAAAATGTAAATGTGAATTGGCGTGTTATTATGGTACTTGAATTGATAAATGTGGTTAAGTGATGAGAATTCTATATTTTATATATATATATATATTATTGTGGTTGGAGATAATGAGTAGATTTGTCTGTGGAATTCATATCATATTCATTCATTTCATGACATGCATATTTGCATTGATTCCGGATATTAATATTAGTGAGATGGAAAATATTGAGATCGAGGTCTTTACTGGTCGAGATACTGTGATGCCGAGGTCTTTGTCGGCGAAATTACGATGTTAAAAATTTTATGATGATATTGTGATAACGAGGTCTTTACCGATGAATTTATGATGATATTGTGATGCTGAGGTCTTTGCCGGTGTATTTGTGATGATATTGTGACGTCGAGGTTTTTGCCGGTGATGATGTGATGTTGAGATATTTTTCAGTGATGTTATAATGCCAAGGTCTTTGCCGGCGATTATTGCATAAGCATTGCATTTCACCTTTGCATATTATTGCACGACATGATGTTATTCTTGTGATTTATTGTGCTGTCATTTTTAGATTGTGCTTTCAAATTATGATATGGTGATTTACCATTGTTATTATGTATTGTTGGGCTGGACTAATTTTCTGTGCAAGTTATGGTCGTGGAGATCGATTGGGACGAAAGGATTTAGTGTATTCTATTGGACTTATTTTGTTTTGTTAGTTGACTTGCTGGGTACCGCGTGGTATTTGGTACTCACCCCTTGCTTCTATACTTGTGTAGGTTGTGAGCCCGGGTAGTAATAGTATTCTCCTTGATCTTTCGAGGATTCCCAGGAGACGTAGAGAGGTAGCTATTGTCATCTGGCTGACTCTCTTGTTCCTATTTCTTCTGTACTTGTTCTATTCGAGAAGAAGGACAATTAGGACTTGTATTTATTTGATTTTTCTGTATTGTTACTGGCTTATACACGTGATAACCAAATCCTTGGGTGGTAATTAAGTTTATGAAAATTCTCAGCTTTAGTTATCTACTCTAGTTAATTACTTTCACGAGATATGCTTATTATCCCTTTGAGTTCAGGCTTATTTGTTCTAGTGGCGTTGAGCAAGTGCCATCACGCTAAGTTTTGGGTTGTGACAAGTTGGTATCATAGCCAGGTTCATAGGTCTCACGTGTGTACAAGCCAAGTCTAAATAGAGTCTTGAGGATCGGTATGGAGATGTCTGTACTTATCTTTAAGAGGCTATGAAGACTGTTAGGAAACTTATTTTTGTTCATTCTCTCATATCATGTGTGGTTATTTTCGTTAGTAATAAGTAATGCCTATATTCTCTTGATAGATGGCAAGAATCAGAGCTACTACTACTGCTGGTAAAGGTAACGCTACTGCCGAGAAAATTGCTGAGACCCCAGTTAGAGGTAGAGGGAGGGGTCGAGCTAGAGGTCGTGCTCGTGGGGTTACGTTAGTAACGGGACATGCCCAAAGAAAGACACCAGTTAGAGGGCAAGATAGAGAGGCTTCTCCAAAGCCACAAATAGATGTTAATGAGGATCAGGCTCTTCCAGAGTCCACAACTACGCCTTTACTTCAGGACACTTTGTTGAGGATGATGGGTATGCTCGAAAACCTCACTCATGGGGGGTGGTACGATAGACACGCGGGAAATTTACCAACCGAGAGTGGAAGAATAGACTTTAGAACAACATCAAGGCGTAGTTCATCAGGACCAGGTGGGTCAGCCCCCAGTGATTCCTACACCAGCTATTAGGGAACAAATCGCTCCAGAGGCGATTCTAGTAGCAAATGATCAACTTAGTTACGAAAAATTTCAAAAGATGAGGCCACCTCAATTTCAGGGAAGTAAGAATGAGGACTCCCATGAATTTCTGACTTTGTGCCGTGAGTGCTAGATGCAGTGGGGTTAGTTGATCAATATGGTGTCCATTTTGTGGCACTTCAGCTCCGTGAACCAGCCAGGGAGTGGTGGAGGAATTCTGTAGCATCTAGACTAGCTGGATCCCCTCCAGTGGATTGGGATATGTTCTCTAATGCTTTTAAGGAGCGCTTCATTCCTTGGAGTGTGCGGGAAGAGAGCTGATTGAGGTTTGAGGACTTAAGGCAGGGAGGTATGACTATTACGGAGTATGAAGCCCATTTTTGCCAGTTATGCTGACATGCCTTAACTATGATTCCAAATGAGGGGGGATAGACCGTAGATTTATGAGAGGTTTGAACTTCTCGATTAGATCCTATGTATTCAGAACAGCTCATGAGAGGACTTCTTTTCAGTCTATTGTGAGCACTGCCAAGGAGGCAGAGTTGCTGGTTCGAGAAAAGTTCGGAGATCCTAAGAAGGCTCAAATTATGGTAAATTTTCTAGTGCTTCATTAGGAGGTAGGGGCTCATATAGGAGTGGTGGATCTTTCAGACGACATGGTCCGGTACATGCATCAATGCCAGCAGCTGAGGGTGGACAGATGTCTCGAGGGTCCCAGAGTTCAACCCGGGGTGGTCATAGTAGTTCTTTCGGTGGACGACAGTCCTTTACACCAAGCTCTTGTTTTGGGTGTAGGGATCCAGGACATGTGATTCGACAGTGCCCCTTTCAGACTCATTCGGGACCCCATCGTACTAATTCGGGAGCTCCAGTTAGAGATTCAGCCCCACCGGCCGGAGGTCGGGGAAGGGGTCAAATTGCTAGAGGTGGCAGGACTCCAGATAGTGGTACTTTGGTTCCACGTGGTGGAGATCGAGGTGTAGCTCAGATTGGGGGTGGAAGAGGAGCTCAGTGCTATGCATTTCCTGGAAGACCCAAGGCAGAGGCCTCAGACGTAGTTATTATAGGAATTGTTCTAGTTTGTCATCGGCTTGCATCTATGTTATTTGATCCTGGATCTACCAGCTCTTATGTGTCTACATACTTTTCGTCTGGGTTTGACTTGTTGTGTGATCGGATGTCCGAACCCGTGTATGTTTCTACACCAGTAGGAAAACCTTTAGTGGTGCATCAGGTATATCGATCCTGTCTTGTTTCTTTGGCTGGGTATAATACATGGGTATATATGATTATTCTGGATATGGTAGTGTTAGAACCCGTATTTCGAACATTTGAAATACTTGTGAAATTTGGATGAATATTGAAAATTTTGAGCAATTTGGGACTTAAGTATTTATTTTAAGGTTTAGACCAAGTGGAATTTTTTTATATATAAATTTTTCTTGGGAGTTAAAAGTCGTAAATCCTTAATTGGTCCAGTTTAGGAAAAGTTTGGGACCAAATGTGCATTTTATTCAAATTAAATTCCTTAAGATGTAGAATAAATTGTGGGGTCATGTACATGTTTTTATTTGATTGGTCAAAGTGTACAAGAGTTTGTCTATATATAAGAATACATATAAGTCTTATATCTTGCAAGACAACTTCTCCAACACTTAGAAAAATAAGCAAAACTTGTCCCCAAGAA